>JAEQBA010004525.1:0-84318 GCA_019434445.1 Phalangium opilio | reverse complement strand
AGCCCATTCAAAGACTACCCTAGTAGTGTTAATGGGATTTTGATTTGAAAGCCCAAATTTTACATCTAATCCACCTTAATCCCAGATTCTGGTGGGGGCGAGGGTTCCTAAGGATTACGGGAGCGGGGTTCAAAAAATTTACGACTGACTTAACGCCTTTTCGACTCTTGCACCTGGGTTTCTATCCCCCCTCCAAAAAAAAGCGCCAATATTACTTAAGTCTATTTTACGACAATATATAAATCAATCAAGAACGGGGGGGGTGGAGGGCTACAATTTATTACGTTAAAAACATTTAGGGGTTTAGTGAAAGGTTAAACCGCCTTACTTCCGCCCATGCCTACAGGAAAATGAAGGCAATTCAACCGTTATCTAAGACTACAACAGATTGAATTTAACTTTAGGTATAGACTTTGTTTACTGGCAAACCTTAACCAAAGTTCTAACTTATTTAGAAAAATAGTTTTAAATAAATAAGGTAAGAAAATATATAGAACTTTATATTTTGGAAATTAGATTATCGTAGTTGAGTTTCCTAACCCAAACAAGAGCCTTTCCAAGAAAAAACGACGGGGTTTCTTTTGTAGTACCAGATAAAATAAAATCAAATAGCATAATCTCTTTTCAGAAAAAGCTTGAAAAACATATTACGAAAATAACACTAAAATAACCTCAATTTAAATTGCATTACAGTCGTGTTTTATTAGGGTATAAACGGAAATCTTTGGTATAGGCGAGAAGCGATATCTAGTTTACTAGGGAAAAGGTATAAATTCGCACCACATTTCTAGCAGCTTTATCTCCAGTCCAAACGTTACATAGGTCCGGAGTTAATCCCCGCCGCCTCTAAATTACAACCAGTAGCATCTCATTGGTTCTTTAAAAACTCGTGCACGTCAGCGCGACGCGAATGACCAAAATTACAGTTATATTTTCCGATTGAGGAGAGGCGAAATAGCCCGGGGCCTCCTTTTACGTCCCCCCTTGTATTTTGAAAGGGGGATTGCAGGACTATGGCACGCCAATACTTAGGAGGCATCTTATACCTTCTCCCTAATAAACTAGATATCGCTTCTTGGTATAGCATCACACCTTAGAGCCGCTGTAAGATACAGTTTCCATTTGGAACTAAAGTACTACCGTGTTTTCAAATTTGGAAATAATCCCTCTAAGGTTAACCTTTGACCCTTTCACCACCACCACCACCACCACCATCTATAAATTAAATTCAACTCTCTTAACTCACAAACAAAAAGCTAACCCTAAATCACGTTGTCCGAAAGTAAAAAGGACGTTCGTCAACACTTTCCTCAAGAACGTGGATGCCAAACCGGAAACGGAAGCTTCCGGTTGCTACTAGGGTAGAGGTGAAAGAAAGGACACCCTAAAAACAGAACGGAACGGAAGTCGTGACCCCTTAACTTCTTGTTTGTTGTATATATATCATTTCGTCACCTACACAGTTAGTAACACCAGAAGTATGGTCAATTGACCGTAAAATACAAGACCATATTAGATTTTCATGGGGCTTAGAATTCTAGACAGGACCATTTGTAACAGACATGACTATGACTCAGGGGGGTGAGTTTTCAGGGACCATAAATTCTGGTAACTCGAATCCGTGGACAGATATGTCCGTAGAGTAACTGGAAACCAAGGAGATATTTATTTGGAAAGTACAACAGTACACACAGAGAATCGTGGGTATATGTTACTATCGCAACATTTCATTATGGCTTGGCTATAATAATTTTGGAGAGGAAAGTGACCTACACCTCGATAGGAAATAATTATTATACTATAGCTTATTACACGACTGTCACGTGTTATTGGGGATTTGGGGTTAGATAATCCCTTGCAGTGTTTTATGGACGGACAGTTCAAGTTGCAACTTTTATTTTCTGTATTCTGTAATTCAAGGGACGCGACATCGAGGTTTCGCGGCTTAACTGTATTAAGTTGAAGTGTAAGTAGCTTATTTGTAATAAGTATGCCACGTCTTTGGAATTGGGGGAAATTGTTTCAAGGGATTGGGGGGTAATTTTTTTCGAGGGATTGGAGGGTAATTTTTTCGAGGGATTGGAGGGTAATTTTTTTCGAGGGATTGGAGGGTATTTTTTTTCGAGGGATTGGGGGTAATTTTTTTCGAGGGATTGGGGGTAATTTTTTTCGAGGGATTGGGGGTAAGTTTTTTCGAGCGATTGGGGTAATTTTTTTAAAGGGATCGGGGGTATTTTTCCAGGGATCAGGGGCATTTTTCAAGGAATTAAGGTAATTTTCAAGGATTCGGGGGTATTTTTCAAGGGATTGGGGGAATTTTCAAGGAATTAGCGTAATTTTTAGACAATAGATAAATTTTTATTGATATTACGTTTACAGATACAGTCAAAAATACGCGAAAACACCATGATTATGATAATTAAATTCCGTAGTTAAACAAACCACTAATTAATTAAGCAAATTTATAGACCAATCAATCAATAAATTAATTAACTAATTGGCGAAAAATCTTTGATGATTATCTAACTGACACAAAGCCCTAGCGGTAATTTTCTGGCCCTTGGTGTTTGAAAATTTAGTGGCCAAAATCAACTCATAAGAAAATGCATCGGGTAAACACTTAATCAACTGCAATACCAAACCAAGCGGCATAAACTGCAACACCATTTGCGACTGTTCTTTAGCGCATAACGTAATCTGCTCCAAAAACAACACCGGAAATAAGGTACGTTGACTCATAGTAGGGTCCAAGGCGATAAACATCAACATCCTCATGATATCCGCAATGGCCCTATTCAAGGGTTCACTGGCAACACTACGTAACCCCTCGTCGTTACTGGATTGTATCCCGAACGGTGTATCATCGTACAATTCAATATCTCCAACAGCGCTACGACGTATCTTATTGGGTCTATTCCTGGAATCGTTATCGGACCCAGTTTGCCCATCATCCATTTCTACATCACGACTGGTACGTTTGCGTCCAGTTCGTGGTACACCCAATGACGTTGCGGTTTGCTTGGCTTGCAACGCCCCGAATATGGTCATAACCAATAACCGTGCCAGGGCTGTACCACGTGGTTCCAATAACATCTCCTGTTTGGTTTCCTTATTCAAATAACTCGGGATTACGTTGGTCAACATGGCCAAGGCGCATTGTTCGATATCAATATGAAATATGCCAAAGACGAAATCAATGGCACGATGTAGGTCCTCAAGATGTTCGAACTTCAACGCCATGCGCACTAAGGTGTCGCAGAACCATACTGGACCACCGACACACAGTAGGTATCCAAGGAATGAGTTGTAGCCAAATCAATCCATCCTTGAGTATGTCCAGTAACAAATAGCTTCTCCATTATTTCCCATAATGGTGTCTTAACAGTCAAACCGTGGGATATGGTAGTCAACCCATATTTTTTAACCATGGCTTGTGGTGGAGGGTGAAGGTCATAGAGCATTTTCTTAATAATACTGGACATAAGAGTGGACCTTTCTTTATAGTAACAATTCAGGGGTTCGGAGGAAGCCGTTGTACTTGCGCTTGACCTCTCAGATAAATTTTCCCAAGTGGTTATATCCCCGACTAAGGGCGTTATAAACTGTTGTATCATATTCATGGGCTTCAACCGTTCCTCATGATGCAACATATTAATGTAATTACATAACCAAGCGGAAATGCACACTGGTAACAGCACATTCGACTTTTAACATTATCCAAAATCATTTTAACCCTGTCTGTTGACAAGGCACCGTATTCCCAAGCTAGTAAGATCTCCTTGATAGCTAAGGGCGCATTGATACATATCTCATGCCATTTAACTAAACTGGTCTAAACTCCGGTTCAGGATTGGTAAATTGGGCCAAGAGGAGGTCAACCTTAGCAGCGTCCGAATGGGCGACCATAGTATCGGGTGATTTATACTTCCCACCTTCGGCCAAACATTCGGTGACCCACGTGGCGAAGAAGCTCTCATCACGTGGCGTTTCTGTGCTCGATGTTACCGTCTCAATGCCGTAATGCTGGGCAATATGACACAACATTAAGAAAGTAATATCAAACAAGAGTGCCCGTGTTTGAGAAGCCCGCCCACCTTCCCCCGTCATCTGTTTATTATACTCATTAAATCTAATTAACTTATTAGCGAAGTTATGCAATTTCCCTGTCGCATTTGCAGCCGATAATATTAACTCGAAACTCTTCCCCGGTATCATGTGACATAAAACACCCAATAAGGCGTCCTGGTTTTTGGAATAATCTGAATCTAAGGTTTTTAAGATACTAGTAACCGTTGGTTCGGCGCGTAGGATTAAATTAGCGCTGGTCTGATTGGTTTGTTGCTCAGTACGGGACACCGTATGTCTATGCGTCTCGTTTTGACGCTGCGCAAGTAAGTCCTGCATTTGGGTTTCGTTTAACAACTGGGCTTTTATCAACTCATTCAATAAGTACTGCAAACAATCGCAATTACTTTTCATATCGGTTAGATCCAGTAAGGCGGTGTAATAAAGTAACTTTTGCAATCCTTGCTCGAGTTCGTTACCGGACTCGGCAGGATCGTATTTAACGATTGGTGTAACTTCAAAAGTAACTGGGGTATTTTCAAAATGCGAACGCGGCCCATTTCAAATCAGAGTTTGAACTGGAATTGGAGCTTTCCATTAAACCCATAAATGAGGCGCGGAGTATCTCGCGGTATAAAGAGGGCGTGGTTAAATTTTGCAGCCGTTTAACTAAGAGTAACTGGTCAACGCAAACTTGTATGCTACCACTGGGGTTCAGGACCGCGTCAATGGCGATTAGGACGTTACTGAGCAAGCAAAGGGTGGTTGGGTTGTATCAATATTAGAGTTACGTTTTTCCAAGGCTTTGTAGGGGAAATCGTTAACACTTTCAACTAAACTTAAGGCGGTTTCGAATAACTCTTTGGAGACACCACCTTGCGTTTGATTTACGCGTGATTCGAGTTCTTGGTGTTTTTGAAGTAACTGACTGTAGACGTTCGGTTCCTCGAACCTTCCAACTAAAGTAAGGCCTTAACCAACGTCGACGTGTTAAAGAATGACAATATTTCGCAGGCTTTTTCCATTATCGTCGAATGTTCCGTGGAAGAACTTTGTAATTTCAACTCAGTCATTTTAGATAACGAATGGAACACGCATGAATACAACCAATGCGTCACGTTAACAACCGCTTTACACAATGCGATGCATTCCTCTTCGTTTCCACGACAACCGACGCGTTTTTGTATGGATTTAAGTAAGTTCAGTAAACTTAGGATGCAGTATGGTTTGTAGAAACTTTGGTATCGTCCGATACTGGACATAACCGCACCGTAAGACACAACGTGGGAACTTAAAGAGTGCGTTAAGTACGATAAGAACAGGTTATTGGGACCTGGTCCAACTAAAGCTTGTTGTAAGATGCAGTCTGCTAAATCGTACACGTCTCCGCTAACACCACGTGGTAGGACGCTTTAATGTTAATACCCCATTGGACGTCTGTCCAACGTTCACGCCATGCGCGTAGGAGTAATGATTTGATACTGCTAGTTTGCTGGTATCCATTTTATAAACTGTTGTAGTTTGTTGCTTCAGCAAACTGATTGAGTAAAAATAAACGGGTCTGGCTGTAGCCACTGTAGCATAGACAACAGTTTACCGAGGGATTCGACACTCCGATTTTTTTTATTGGTGTTGGTACAGGGAGCCCAGACAAAAATTTAAGTTCCTTATAGGAAACATGGGGTTTTTTTTTATTCCGGGATTATTGGATTTTATAATAGAAAAAATCACGTGTTTTTATAGGAAAATATAGGATTAAAAATGCATGCTCATATATAATACTATTTTGGTTTAAACTATATTATAGAAAAATCTCAAATAAATAAACATAAATAACAAATTGGGGATTTTACTATGAATTAAATTCAGAGGAACTTAATTAAATTAAATGATATAATATAATTAAATAATAATTCCGGGCACAAACTCCGCCTGATCAATTTCGGTCAAATCTAGTCAAATGTCATCTCTATTTAAAAGATCCATAACTAAATTTTAATTAAAATAAATTTGATAATTCTAAACTATAAACGAAAACTAAGACCCCAAACTAAGCATCAAAAATATATTGGGATTATTATAGTCTGACCTTTCATGTTCAGGTTCAAAAATATGGGATTTTATATTAATTATAGGAAAACTGGGCTCCCTGAATTTGTATAATCAAATAAACCGTTTATGAACAGTTTTGAAAAAAAAGACATGGATATTTTAGTGTAATATTTCTAATCTACAGGAAATTTGTCACGATATAAGAGCTTTTAATCATAGTTGTCTGTAATTTACTAATTTCTTTTCGAAGGAGTGTCGGTTCCCTCGAATCAAATAATTACGGGCCAAGGCTTACCACTACAGAGCAAAAACTATGCCGGCAAACTATCCCATGCAGCGCTACGCATTACATACACAAACATTTATGTTTATTCTACCTTTATGATGATCTACTGATGAAGTTTCACATGAAAATATGATGAATTTGTGTAGAAATATAAAGAAAACTTATCGAACACGACAATACGTCGACGACGCCAAATTCTAACACGCAACTCAACTCAGTTCAATTCTATTCCCCCCGTCACCTCTTTGCGATAATAATACGGAGTTAAAATGGCGGCTTCCAACCAGTAGTCACGTTTTTAGGCTTAACCTTACCCGCTAATATTTAAACCTCAATTTAACAACAACTAACAGTGTCAAAACACCAAAATGGCAAGTTTAAGATGTTTATCGAGCTTGCGTACCATCAAAAACGTCTCGAAAATATTACAATTCAACTCTCAAATCATTGTAACGAAATACCAACAACAATCCTTCGTTAACCACAGTGTAAACATGGTTAATTACAAACAAAAGACCAGGAAAAACACCAATAAACCCAAATTTAGAGACGACCCTGAGACATTTGGAAACTACCAAGACCCTGAATTAAGTCATTTAAAAGACCCGAACTACGAAGCATTATCGCAAACTGACTTTGAACCATTAGACGAAATTGAACTAAAAGAAGCTAAACGTCTTGAACTAAGAACTGGCGAAAAACGTAAACGAATGATTGACTACATATTTGAAATACGTAATTTAGCTCGTCAAAAAAGGGTTAAAGAAGCTTTAGAACTTTACGATCATTTATTAGAAATCAACGTAAGGGAAGACAGCACACATTTATTTGTGGTTGTCATTGGGATATGTGGTAAAGTGGGGTACACAAAGAAAGCCTTCCAAGTTTATAAACAAATGCGTGATAGGGGTCTTAAACCAACTCCTGGTGCCTTAACGGGTCTATTTAACTCATGCGCCAATTGCCCCTTCCCTAAAATGGGTATCGAGAAGGCCACAAACCTCCGTGAACGTATGACCCAAGAAGGTTGGCACGCTAACGCCATAACATATCAATCTATGATCAAGGCATTTGGAAAATGCGGTGATATGTCTACTGCTTTCGAACTAGTTGATGAAATGAAAGAGAAGAAGCTACCAATTACCGGAGAAACTTTTAACTTCTTACTAATGAGTTGTATCCATAATAAAGAGGCCGGGTTTGGATATGCCGTTAAAGTGTTACGTAAAATGGAACAATTACGTATTAGGCCTAATCAATATACGTTTAATTTGCTTTTAAGGAGTGTTAGGGATTGTCAGATAGGGCCTAACGAGTTAGAGGCGGAAATAGTCCAGGATTTAGTTAAAAGGTTTAATAAAAACATCGGGTTAACTTCAACAGTAGGTAAAAAGGGCAATGTTAAGCTTATTGGTGATGATGGGATTAAAAATTTGAAGTTAATTGATGATAAGTCGGTTAATGTTAATGATGAATTCATTGTAACTAATGATAAGGAGGGATTAGCAACTGTTGTCAATGATAAAGAGAAATTGACAACTGTTGTCAATGATAAAGAGGAATTGGCAAGTGTTATCAATGATAAAGAGGAATTGGCAACTGTTATCAATGATAAAGAGAAATTGACAACTGTTGTCAATGATAAAGAGAAATTGGCAACTGTTATCAATGATAAAGAGGAATTAGCAACTGTTATCAATGATAAAGAGGAATTGGTAACTGTTAAACATGAAAATCAGGTCGAGAATGTCCGTAATTACCCAGTTCAAACTAGTTCAAATAGAACGGTACCTAACGAAATTGTCGCTATAAAACCTATTAGGACACCTGAGGATAGGTTAACACTGTTAGGTGGAACTTTGAGTATTTTAAGTAAAATGGAATCTCTTGGACTTAAACCCGATATAAAAACCTTCTCGATGTTACTTGTAACTCAAAAAAAGTCAACTGAAAGTGAACTGTTACTTTTAGAGGAAATGAAACGTTTCAATGTTGAACCCGATATCGACTTCTTCAATATTTTAATCAAACAACGCGCCATAACAAAACGTCCTAAAGACGCTCGCGATGTACTGGATTTAATAACTGAACACGATTTAAAATTAGATATCGCTACATTCGGAACATTAGCTTTAACAGTTTACACTATTTTTCAAGCAACTAAGTTCATAAGTGATATGGAAAAAGCCGGGTTTCAAATTAGTGTTCAAATCTTAGGAACTTTAGCGGATAATGCGTGCTATTCGTTAGATTTTGATTTAGCTTTGTACGTAATTAAGAAAATGTCTGTACTTAATTTAAAACCTGATAAAAAGATGATAGACAGCTTGGAATTGGCTAGAGAGCGTGGGAAAGAACTAATTTACAAGTCTGAAAGAGGACTAGCTGAAATTCCGTGTAATGCCAAATTTAAGACTAGTTTTGGAAGTTTTTGTAAAGTTTACTCTACATGGCTAAAAAATACTACTATTGAAATACCACAGCACCCTTGGAAACAATATCAAACTGTCAAACCCATTACAGAAGAATAAAATGTAAATTTAACCCTAAGCCTTGGCTATTTCATTGTCTACAAGATAACAAATACTACTATTGAAATGCCAAAACATCCTTGGAAACAATATCAAACCCTCAAACCCATTATAGAAAAATAAAATGTAAATTTAAACCTAAGCCTTGGCTATTTCATTGTCTACATTTTACAAATACTTCTATTGAAATGCCAGAACATCCTTGGAAACAATATCAAACCCTCAAACCCATTCAAAAAGAATAAAATGTAAATTTAACCCTAAGCCTTGGCTATTTCATTGTCTAAATACTACAAATACTTCTATTGAAATGCCAGAACATCCTTGGAAACAATATCAAACCCTCAAACCCATTAAAGAACAATAAAATGTAAATTTAACCCTAAGCCTTGGCTATGTCATTGT
Source organism: Phalangium opilio (assembly GCA_019434445.1). Lineage (NCBI taxonomy): Eukaryota > Metazoa > Arthropoda > Arachnida > Opiliones > Phalangiidae > Phalangium > Phalangium opilio. Next base: position 74,979 of record JAEQBA010004525.1, on the reverse strand, counting down.
CTAGCCTGCCTAAGTCTAAAGTAGCTAAGCCTAACGATACAAAAGAAACCTCAAATAGAATATTAAATGGTTTTTTCGCTTACCTTTTATGTAGTTCCACGTTAATTGATGGCACAAACACAGAATTAATTGCAATAATTACCGAAACTACTAAACGCGTAAAAACCCGGGTTAAAATTTTGTGTAATCCATCTCAGAGTCAGTACATAGTGGTTTGCGCGCAAACTGGCATCCTCGGAGTCCGGCTGCTGCTGCCATTATGGCGAGGCCACGTGACTTCATCAACCAATCAGATTACGAGGATCAGTAAGCCTAAATATCATCAAATTTAAACAGAGAAAATTCACGCCGGCATTTATAAAAGAAATCGTTTTAATGTTTCAAAATATAATGTAAATATATACAATTTTTGTCTGTATTTATTTTGTATACTAAATAAAAATGAATATAAACTAAAACATCGTTAAATTAAATAAAAATTTGTTAGTGAAATATAAAAATTGACCAAGGCTTAATGTTTTTTTAGCTTAAATACGTAAAAACAAGGTATAAACGTAATTTTTTTAAGTTTCAGTTGATTTAGGCTTAGGTGTATTCTCATCAATATGAGCTTCGATAATTTGGACGTAATATTCCGAAAATACTGCGCGATTATGGACCACTAACCTCAAAAACTGACCAGTAATATGAGCTAATTCGGACTGCAAAACGGATAATCCCGGAGGGATTCTGATAGGACTTGCCGTGTTTGAAGACACTACTTGCTCGATAAAGTCCAATATACGAGTTCCTGTGATTAAAATTACGTTAATATGTTCAAACAAATTAGGCCTAAAACTGATCTACTACTTACTCATAAGCTTTCTAACGCTATGATCCGGTGATGCAATATCCACAATTTGACCTTTTAGAACATCAGTCTTAGATTGCTCCATGGCTGCCAATTCCCTCTTCGCCAGACTTTCATTGACGTCTTTTACAACTTGTTCGGCGACATTTTTGAGTTTTTCAGTTAATTGCGGTTGACTGATTGTAGAAATTGCGTTAATTAAGGACTGAAGAACGATTTTAAATAAGTAGCTTACGTTAACTCCTCAGATTTCTCTAATAAAACCGTTAAATGTTGTTTCATTGTTTCTTTAAACTCCGCCAGTCCAAGTACGGCGGCTCCAACGGTTCCCAAGGTCACAAGAAGGACACTACCGACTAAAGTTCCGTTGGTAACCTTGTCCCTCAAGTCCAGGAACCGTTTTTGGTCGATTATAAGCGTCTAAACCGTAAAAAACGCAGTTTTCCTAAGCCTCGATCCGGAACATATTTCACTAAGCCTTGGCCATCAATTTTTTACTAAGCCTAGGAAAACTATTTTTTCCTAACCCTTGGCCAAGAATTTTCCACCAAGCCTAATGGCCTATAATGTTTTCACTAAGCCGAATGGCCAAGAACGTTTCCCTAAGAACTTATGGCCAGGAATGTTTCACTAAGCCTAAAATGGCCAATAATTTTTCACTAAGCCTAATGGACAAGAATCTTCCACTAAGCCTGATTGATGTCCAAGAAGTTTTCACTAAGCCTAATGGCCAAGAATGTTTCACTAAGCCTAAAATGGCCAATAATTCTTCACTAAGCCTAAAATGGCCAATAATTCTTCACTAAGCCTAAAATGGCCAATAATTCTTCACTAAGCCTAAAATGGCCAATAATTCTTCACTAAGCCTAAAATGGCCAATAATTCTTCACTAAGCCTAAAATGGCCAATAATTCTTCACTAAGCCTAAAATGGCCAATAATTCTTCACTAAGCCTAAAATGGCCAATAATTCTTCACTAATCCTAATGGCCAATAATGTTTCACTAAGCCCTTAGCAGAATATCCCACTAAGCCTACTGGCCAACATTTTTGTCCCTAACCCTTGTCCAACAATCTTTCAGTAAGCCTTTTTCAGAAAATTTCTAAAACTTACCTCAGGGAAGATGTATTCGTTAGTCCATTGTAGCAACTCAATATAGGCCTTTGTTATGGTACTATTGACATCCGTTTTCTTATTCGCAACCTCACCTGGTTCCCGCGTAGTTGCCACAACCTGATAGGCGCGTTTCAACCATTGCCTTGTAAACTCTAAACCGTCTATTTTAGAAAAAGTCTCTGCTTAAACCCAAGATTTGTTTCAATTCCGTTTTTTGGTAAAAGTGTTCAGCAAAAACCCCAAAAAAGCGATGTTCAGAAAATGGCAGTGGTGAAAAGCACAGAGAAGTCAAGTGTTGGTTAAAAAATTAGGCAAATTAAAATATTAATAAAGAAAAATAAATAAAGCTTAGTGTTAACAGGGATAGATTTAATTTTAGAAGTAGGAATGGAGAACAGAGTAATTAATATCTGGACGCGCGTCTGACGTCAAAATCCCGGACGGACCCCCTCTTAACGGGACGGGGTTTATGAAAGAATAGGCGGCCGGGTCATAGCGACAGAGGTAAAAAGGAATTACGTATTTAATTTTTCGCCGTCCCCGTCAGCAACGTCATCAAAACGTATAGTAGGGTTTAAGTGAGCAGCCAATAAGATAATTTAAACTATTCGTTACGTGTTGGTTGGAGGGAGGGGCATATCTATACTGGGTGGTCTATGAGTCGGAATAACTGAAGTAAATACTAACCGTAAATACTCCATTCCTACTTCTAAAATTAAATCTATCCCTGCTTAGTGTTAATTAATTAATTAACTTAAATAAATTTATAATAAAAAGTACGATACCTTGTTGAGTCTCAAGAAATTCCTTAAACTTCTGACGTTCATATTCAACCGAATGTTGTTGAATGTGCGGTCGAAATTGTTGAATTGTAAAGTTGGCCATGTCTAACTTCATCAAATCGATCAATTCCAGAATTCCTTTGAACAGTTCGATGACGTCAGTTAACCCCGTTAATTCTCTGATGCGATCATCTCGAACTGGGGCGCAAATCCGGCCCATTATGGACAAAATAAACTGAGCGTGTTGAGCTACGTCCAATGTCCCTTTCTCGGCCTGTTGTCGAATCAGATCCAAATCGAATATCTCATCAATCTGTTGTTGAAGACGCGTATGTTGCGGTAGAAGCAACGATTGGATGCCTTCTTTGACGTCATTCAGTAACAGCATCGCTTGGTCGTAGACGGGAGGGTCTTCTTTAAGTTGAGCGCTCAGTACGTCCCAAAATGCTTTATGTACGATGCTCTTCACTTGTTTCTCGATACTGTTGCCTTCCGGTTCGACTTTTTCAAGTTTGAAGTCTTTGTTGACGGATATTTCGTGGCATAGGACCATATTGGTGACGCCTTTCGCTGCAGTCATTATTTGTTCCAGGGATACGAATTTAGGCGGGGATGCTGGCATACCATTGAACATGAAGCCCGTGATTGGTGACGATGACATTGCAATTCGTTGACGTTTGCTTTGGTCTTCGTCATCATTGTCATTGTCACTTTCGTCATCATTATCATTGTCGTCTTTTTGCATTGGTGACGAAGGACTGTCGATTTGAAGGTCATCGTTATAATCATCCTTACTGTCATCATTGTCTCTGTATCTTTCCGCCATTTTGTTTTATTTTTGTTGTTTTATAATTGCTGTATATATTATGCGAAATAAATAAATAAATAAATAAATAAAACACAGTTTAATTTAATATTTTTTATTAGTACATTGAAATAATATTTAAGCCTACAATATTATAGTTTTAATTAAATTCAATAAAAGTTCAGGTAACATAACTGATTATACCTTAATTTAAAAGAATGATTGGCCTTTTTCTAAATATAAAAGGAATTAAATATTAAAATTAATTATCTCTTATTACAATAATATATTTTGCATTTAATTAGTCGCAAAAACGAGGACTACTGCGCCGCCATTGCTATAGTGTCTGCCAATACGGGATTGGTTGAATTCTCACAGGCTGAGAGGCATAGCCCACTCGTTCACGCAGACGCCTCTAAAAAAATGGCGGACGGTTGGAGCAGTAGTCCTTGATCGGTTTTAAGACTAATAAAATTCTTCCTAATTATTTTGTAATAACATATCATTTATTGTTTTTAAAATGTAGAAAAAGGCCATTCTTTAAGGTACAATGTTATGTTACCTGAACTTTTAATTTAAGTGTTTGGCACAAAATACAGCAAAGCTTATTGATAAATTATTCTTCAGTTAATTGCAGTTGTTATTGATAAATAAAAATTTAAGTGCGATTTTTCTTTGGTTTTGGATTTGGTGCATTAGGGTTCTCGCCTTCGTAAAATAGCTTTAGCAAATTGACCGCCTCTTCAGCTCTGACGCCTGATATTACATTTAGTTCTTTTAATCCATTTGGTAAAGTATGTGCATCGAGAACTGAACCACAGCCCCCAAAACGTTCATTAGAACACCCGGAAGTTACGGACTTAACTTGAACGATTCTTAAAGCTTGCGTGCACATAATGCAAGGTTCGACAGTTACAAATACTTCTATTTCTTTAAAAACATCGGTGGGATTCAGATTTCGCGATTTACACCATTGAAGCACTTGATCTACACAATCCAATTCTGCATGACGCGTCGCGTTTTTAGTTTCGTTAACGCGGTTTCTGCCATTTGCAACTATTTCGTTGTCGTAAACCATTAAACAACCCACGGGAACTTCACCGTTTCGTAATGCTTCTTTAGCGCGATCAAAAGCTTGTTCCATGTAATCCATTTTCGATATTATTTTCCCCACCAGTTAAAGCGCTAAGCCTTGGCTTAAGATAAATTAGCCAATAATGGCTTAAAATGTATCGCTTACCGAGTGTATTTTGGATAAAATGTTCAAGAACTATAAACGTCACTGTAATTAATCACTTTCAGTATAAAATTTTGATTAATTATTACTTAAAACTTCGATTTTGTAAATTATGAACTATTTTAAAGCGACGAACGTCACCATTTTGTTTTAGACTCGCGTCGTCTGCTTACTGCTTAGTATCACAACCAACTCGATCACGCAGGCACTCCTCTGAAATTCAAACTTATTTTCAGGGCATTTTCTAAATCGCGAATGAAAACGGGAAATTTAAATTTTTAAAAAGCACGTTGGACTACAGCACATACCTGAAATGTAATCCATCAATTGAAGCCGCTGATTTAAGCCTAAATACATAAAAAACAAGGAAAAAGTGAATGAAAAAAATTAATGGAACATATGACCACAAGCGTCGCTTTTTATTTTTGTTTTTCAGGGGGGGAAAAATGTTTTTAAACCCTTCTTCTAGTAATTTTTAATTTCACGGAGCTTCTAAGTCCTCCTTTGAAATTAATTTTTTTCACTTTTTCAAAAAGGGGTCGCTTTAAGGAAGGGGTATTTTTTTCATCATATAAATAAAACATACATACGGATATAACAATATTTTACATTATCAATTTTTTGTATTTTTTTTTTTTTAATTTTCTATTTTTTAAAACGCGATTTTTTGTTGTTTGTTTGTTGTTTTTTGCATCCAAAGTTTGTTTCTTGCCACTGGGGGGTAAAATGGTTTTTTTGTTTTTTGTATTTATTTATTTTTCTGGTTTTTTTGCAAAAGTTTTTAAATTTTGTTTTTTTCACAGATATTTGCACCAAAAAAAAAATTAACGGGAAAACTTTGAATAACCACTTTTGTTTTTTTATTTATATATATTTTATATATATACCAAATACCCGTTCGAAATTAAAATAATTTTTTTGTTTTTTAAAGTGGGCAATTTTTGTTTTTTAAGTTTCAAATTCCTATTTTTGTTTTTTTAAATACCCCACGAAACAGAAAAAAAATTACGTAAAAAATGATGACCAAGTAAACCCGGTGGTGAAAATAATAAACTCGCTAATTTACATAAAAAACAAAACTTTATACAAAAATTATTAATTTTTTTTTACTTTATTTTTAATTTCTTTCAAAAATCGGAATAATTAGTTTTCCGAATTTTATAAAGAAACTATTTTCGCGCGCGCTGAAACAAAAAAAAACTTTTTGAAAAAAAAAAAAATTAAGAATTTTTTAAAAAAAATTCCAATAAAAACTACATTATGTACAATAAATAAAGTATATATTTGCTATAAATTCATTTAAATAAAAACCCCAGTTACTCGCCTATATCTTTTTCTCAATTTTATCCCCAACTTTACCATTATTTATGGAAATTTTTGATGTATTTTAAAATCAATGTTTTTTAACTAAATTTGAATTTCCTATATTCATGATTACAAACTTTCTTTATAAAAATTGCAATTATCATTGATTGGTAGTATTAGATTCGAATAGAGCTCGATTTTCTCTTTAAAATGAGATTAAGTTGGTTAAAATCGGATGAAAACTCCGGGAGTTACACGCCTTTTTAAAAAAATGTTGCACCTTTTAAAAAATGTTATATTTTTTAAAATACGTCGTATCTTCTTTATTTATGGCGCGATTTTAACCAACTTGGGTGTCATTTTGAAGCTCTTTTCAAGCTCTATCCGAATATAGAACGATCTATACACTAAACATATAATGAAAACTGCAATTTAATCATATATGAACCTAAACGAAAAAGTGAATGGTATTTAAGGTTGTTTTTTGAGGCGTATGATTTTTCCAAGGGTTTGTGAGATTATTTTAAATGGGGGAGTGTCGTTTTATTTCTTCATTTCCCGTTTTTACTTAAATTACTATATAGATGACAATTTTTGCAAACGTTTTTTATCTAACTAGCAAAAATACAAACCCGAGCATTTTTTTTTATAATTATTAATATTATTTTCATGTTTTTTTTTTTAAATTTTTTTTTGTTAATTCCACGATATTTAAATGAAGTTCCGAGATATTCTGCCCCGAAACTAAATTCTGTGTCATTCAAAAATTTCCGTTTTTTTTATTAATTAATTTATTCATTTGTTTTTTTTTCTTTTCAATTATTTAATATTTTCTTTTTTTGAAAAAACATTGAAATTTTGGATATTAAGTTTTTTTATTGTTTTTTTGTCACGATTTTTTCTTAAAAATTCTGTATACACATGTATTTATATATATATTTGTTTATTTGGAAATTGTTTTTTAAATTAAAAACCATGTTTCACCGTACTAATTCACTTGTTTGTATGTATGTTTATTTGTTTGTTTCTTTACAAAATAAATGTTCTAGAGATCGTTTTAAATATACACGAGAAAAAAACGAAACAAGATATCTTGTTTATTTAATTCCTTTTATTATTTATTTTATTTTTATTTATTTAAAACCATAATTTCTCAACCTATAAATGGGATGGGGGGGTGATTTGTTTATTTGTTTATTTGTTTATTTAAGCTAATTCACGCGAAGACGATGTTTGTTTATTGGGTTGTTTTTCTGTTTATTATTTATATTTAATTAATAACAATATATAAATAAATTTTCCCCATTAAGATATCAAGTTTAAGGTGTTGTTTTTTACGTTATAAAAACAAAAACAACATTTTTTTTTAAAAAAAAACCCAAATTGTTAAAAAACAATAAATACCTTACCTTTTAAGGGGAAAAACAAAACCTATGTTACCTAGATTGAGAATCAATTTCGGGATGTAACGCAGCCATCTCACCACCGCGTCTGTCCTTTGATGGCGCGTTACCGTAATAAGAGTCATTATCCAGTAAGGATCCTGGATTTGAAAGGCCCAGCTTGTGATTTAACATTGGTGGTGAGGCCCCTTGGTTGGGGACCGGACCATTACCACCACCACCACCACCCGTACAGGGTATTAAAGGTGGCGGTATCCCCGTCGAAGACGAGGAGGGTGAACCGTTTTTACTTCCTCTAAGGGGCAAACCCAAAGGAGGTCCCGGATGAGGTCCCAAACCACCCAAACGCGGTACCATCGACATCGAAGGGAACACCGAACTTAAGGCTGAGGGAAATGAAGGTGCCAATTCGTTAGTTCGTAAAGGCGGGGGTCCGAGTTTTGATCTTTCGTATTGTATTTGTCGGTCCAAGTCACCCGCGGCGACTAAATGTCGGGCAAACTCGGCTTCCCGGTAACGATCGTGACTGGGGTGATGATGGGGTGGACCCACGACTGACCCTAACCCAGCGTACCTTTGTAAAAACTCGCGTTCGCGCATATCCCTGGCTTGTTGTTGTTGTTGATGGTGTTGGTATTCCAAATTACGGAAGGCGTCTCTGAGATCGTTCCCATTGGCCGTGGGTGGACCACCGGGTCCGAGTGGTCCCCAGAAATGAGGCGGTACTTGCGAATGTGGCGAGTGACTCTCAACAACGGGAGGTCCTAAAGGCGGTAAGGACCTCATTAATCGTACTCGGTCCAGGGAATGAGTTAAGTTCATGGCCGCGCTGATGGAGCTAGCCGGACTGCCTCGTTGTTGTAAGGAACGTAAGTAATCGCTACCGGGCGGATTGGTATCGTGTAGCGAATGATTCTGCGTATGGTGATGAGGAGGAGGCGGGGCTTGTTGCTGTTGTTGGTGATGCTGAGATTGCTGTTGCTGAGGGGTGATTTGAATATCGTCGTCCTTTTTCTCTTCTTTGACTTTAACTTCCGGTTTCGACAACGCGTTCTGTTGTAAACGATGGTGATCGTGCGAATGACTCGTCGTGGTACCCCCGCCATTATTATCGAAGGCACTGCTATTGTTGGAACTACCGGAACGGTTTAGAGATGACCGTTCCTTCCGGTCGCGTTCGCGTTCGCGCTCCCGTTCGCGGTGATTGCTACGGTGTTGCGCTTGGGCCGCTTCCCAATGTTCTCGATGATGGTCGCGTGGATCGCGCATGCGTTCCATCATTAAGTCACCGTTATGAAGATGGTGTTGTTGTTGTTGTTGCTGTTGCTGCTGCTGGAGATGTTGCTGTTGTTGTTGATAATTAAGTCTATTTTCGCGGTCGCGTTCTTTCTGACGTTCTTGTTCGCGTCTTTCCCTGATAAGTGAGAGTAATACCAATACCAATTTAAGTACTTGGGAAGTTAACTACGCGAATAACTTTAATTTAACTAAAATAACGATATAGATAATTTAAATAACTTGTATTTAACTAATTACTAACTTTATTTTTAGTAAAAACCGCTTGGGAACTCCGATGCAAACGGATTTCGGTAGGCCTAACTTTCACCCTTTAATTTTGGTACTACAATAATTTTTAATGAACAATTCTTTTCCTTAGAACCATTTTTAAATTAACTAAAATACCGATATAGATAATTTAATTAACTTATATTTAACTAATTAATAACTTTATTTGTAGTAAATATCGCGTGGTAACGTGGATGTAAACGGATTCCGAACAGTCCAACTCTCTCCTATAAATTTTGATGCATACTCACCCAACGCCCGTAAACAAAGGATTAACAATTTCCCGCGAAAATAGGCCTAGTTCTTGTTCGCATCTTTCACTGATACAAACTTCATAACTTAATATACTATCTATAATAAAGGCTAAAATTTCCTAAAAATACTTCTAATTTAACTAAAATAGCGACATAGATAATTTAAATTACTTATATTTAACTAATTAGTAACTTCATTTTTAATAAATATTGCGTGGTAACGTGGATGTAAACGGATTTCGCTAAGCCTACTTTCTCCTTTAAAATATGGTACATCATCCAACACTCGTAAACAAAGGATTGACGATTTCCCGCCAAAATAGGCCTAGTACTTGTTCGCATTTTTCGTTAAGCACGTACAAGTTAGAGAACTAAACATATTAACATTTTAAAAACTGCGGGAGTAGGTCTTAACGAACTATTGTTAACAGATTTACAATAAAGTCTATCCTTTGCTAAAAATACCTTACAAATTAACTAAATAACAACATACAAAATTAATATACCTAACTTATATTTAACTAATTACTAACTTTATTTTTAAGAAAAAACACTTGGTAACTCTGATGTAAATGGATTTCAGTAAGCCTAACTTCCTCCTGCAAATTTCGGCACTACTACAATTTTATCATAAACCATTTTTTTCTTAGAAATATTTTCAAATTAACTAAAATAACTACATAGATAATTTAAATAACTTATAATTAACTAATTAATAACTTTATTTTTATTTAAGAACGCTTGGTAACTCTGATGCAAACGGATTTCGTTAAGCCTAACTTTCATCTATAAATTTCACTAGTGCCCATAAACAAAGGATTAACATTTTCCCGCCAAAATAGGCCTATAAGCAAAAGACCACGTACCTCTCTTTCTCCATTTGTTCCTTTTCTTGCCTTTGTTTCTCCTCCCTAAGCCTTTGCTGCTCCTTTTCCCTTTGTTCCCTTTGCTTTTCCTCCCGAATCCTTTGTTGTTCACGTTCCCGTTCTCTTTGCTCGCGTTCCTGTTCCTCGCGTTGCATTCTTTCGCGTTCACGTTCGGCTTCCGCCTTCAAACCACCCCATGACGCGCCTCCACTGGCACCATTCCCTCCAGGACCACCAACAGACGACGCGCTAGACGAAGGAGGCGGTGGGAAAGGTCCCGAAGGTGGCGTTCGATGATGTAAGGAACCATATATAGAGTCCACGCTTCCAGGTGGTCCCGATAACGGACCCGTCAAACAACTCCTTGGGTCCCGTCCACCAAACAGCGATGGTCCTGTTAACCCTAAAGTATCTTAAGGTATTACAAACAACACTAAGGACCACCCAAGATATGTTAAGGTTAAAGGACAAAGACAGTAGGTGAAAATGTCTTACCTAGAGACCCTAGACCACCAAAACCCGCACCAGGTGGTGGACCAAAGGTTGGATACGTCCCTGGTCGCGCGTAAGGCGACACACCTAGAGGGGACACTGTGTTTTAGTAAAGAAAATAGTTTTAATAGTTACGTTTTAAGCTTTTTAAATTCGTGGCGCACATAACATACTGAGATGAGCCGCGGATGGTGACAAAAACGAGTTGTGATGAGGTTCGAATTGACGTGCATGGTTGCCTGTTAAAGTAAATGACGTAGGTTCGTTTTTATTGGTCTAACATCAATTAAAGGACTTGGGTTTTCATTAAAAGTATTTAAAGTCACTCTTACCCGCACTAGCTGCCAATAAGGACGATGAGAGAGCGCTAATATCGTGAGGTGACCTTCCGGCGAGTGAGGGGAATAGTGAATGAGGTGGTGGTGGTCCTCCGGGTGGTCCTCCAGGACCTGGTCCACCACCAGGAGGTCTTAACAGATCAGCGGGTGATTTTCCAGGTACGTTACCCAAAGGATTACCGGGTTTATGCCCATCTGACTGTTTATGTTGATGATGGTATATCTCCCAAGCAATCCGGACATGCATCGCGCACCATCGACCAGATTTCTGTAAATAGGTTAAGTACTTACGGTTTTAAAAGCTGTTCTAAATAAGGTAACATAAAAAGTCGGTTATATTCATCCTACTTACCATGTTTTTATTCTTAACTAACGGATTTAACTGTGGAATAAATAACAACGGAAATTAAGTCAATTAGGCCTAATTACTTAGTTAAACGAGTGTCCGAGTTAATTATAAACAAGCATACCTTTGGTTGAAAGGCCGCTAGATGTCCAGCAGGGGTAAATGGAGTACCGGACGAGGCACCAGGAGGGCCTAAGATGGGACCCATTGGTGGGTAACCAGGAAGACCCAACTACGATACGATTCCAAAAAGTGTTTGTTAAGGACGATGACGCGTTTATTGGACCTTATTGGAGACAATTAAGGGTACTTACCGAATTACGTCCAAAGAATGGCGAATCTGGTAGCTTTGGAAACTTGTCGAATGGCAAATGAGATGGAGGTGGTGGAGCCGGTGGTCCCGGTTGGGGTGGCGGTGGTTGAACGACGGTCGGCATCGAGGATGAACTAGCGGACAAGGACGGTGGATGGGGTGGCAAGAAGGGTCCGTGTTGATGCATGTGCGTATGTTGATGTTGATGCATTTCCGTCCTCATATATGGAGGCGGAGGAATGGCAATGGAACGATCTTGGGACGCCAAAAACCTCGTATCCAATTCCCGTCGCAACAAATCCGTATCTGCGCATAGTGAAGCGGGACTTAGTCTTTGTCCAGACATCTTTAAGAAAGGTCCGCAAGACATACTTTGTTGAGAAAACAAGGATTCGGCCGAGAATGGGGCACCCGTCGGCGATGGTCCGAGCGAGGTGAGCGAGGATGACGGTGGAGGTATTGGCGGAGCGAAGATACTGGGATGCGTCGAACCAGGACCGCCCGGATGTAGAGCGGTCGGGGGTGGAGGCGGCGCTCCGGGGTGGTGAGGCCCGTAAGGCGAGGAATGATGACTGTTATGTAACGAAGGTGGTAATGGTAAAGACGGGGGAGGGGCCTGGTTCGCGGGTGGTGGCGTGGGTCGCGTAGGTAACGGGGGCGTCAAATGCGCACCGTTTAAGCTGCTCAGAATCGGATTGGCACTGGAGCTAAGACACCCAAGTAAATGGTACAAAACAAAATATAGGATTAGAATGCGCTCATTTGGCACAAGATTCGGGGCTCATTTGGGACAAGATTCGGGGCTCATTTGGGACAAGATTCGGGGCTCATTTGGGACAAGATTCGGGGCTCATTTGGGACAAGATTCGGGGCTCATTTGAGACAAGATTCGGGGCTCATTTGGGACAAGATTCGGGGCTCATTTGGGACAAGATTCGGGGCTCATTTGGGACAAGATTCGGGGCTCATTTGGGACAAGATTCGGGGCTCATTTGGGACAAGATTCGGGGCTCATTTGGGACAAGATTCGGGGCTCATTTGGGACAAGATTCGGGGTTCATTTGGGACAAGATTCGGGGTTCATTTGGGACAAGATTCGGGGTTCATTTGGGACAAGATTCGGGGTTCATTTGGGACAAGATTCGGGGTTCATTTGGGACAAGATTCGGGGTTCATTTGGGACAAGATTCGGGGTTCATTTGGGACAAGATTCGGGGTTCATTTGGGACAAGATTCGGGGTTCATTTGGGACAAGATTCGGGGTTCATTTGGGACAAGATTCGGGGTTCATTTGGGACAAGATTCGGGGTTCATTTGGGACAAGATTTGGGTTGCGTGTTTAATCTACAGATATGGTATTAACGAATGTTATAACGAAAAGTGTCTTACCTGACCCACGATGATTTTGAGAAGACAAGACTAGTTAAGCCGGCACTCCCATAGGCGGAGCTGGTATAGCTTCCGGCGCTACTACATTGAACCGTTGTGCAATTAGGTACGATAGCCGACGAAGACGAATTAATGCTGGATAATGGTGGTGGTGGTGGCGCGACTCCGACGCTGGAGGCCGAACTGACGCACGGAGTATTGTTCCTGGAACTACTTCTACTCCTTCCGCCGGAACTCGAACTACCGGAACTACCTTCCCGACCGTTCTCTTTATGTCCGGACGAATGCCCGAGAGATTGGCTCAGTTGACTAAGGCTCGAGATACTGCTACTACTGTGCGCGCTATGACTGTCCCGTCCGCTGCACATACTAGGCGTGGGCGTCGTGCTAGCGGGAACGGGCGTCCCGGAACCCGTCACGTTAACGTTAGGGCTGGTATCGGTCCGCGTCACCGCGGTACTCGCTCCGGTTATGACCGAGGAAGAGTTATTAGTCATGGGCACTAAATTGGGCAGTATCGGTGAAGAAGACAGGGCTAGAGGAACTGTAGATAGGGGAGGAGGGGCGATGTAACCCGTTTTAGGGGGGACGGATGACTGAGGTCCGAGACCGCTCAAGAGAGGCGAACTCGAAGCGGGTCTCGGGTAAGGATGGGGCGATAACGGGGAATACAGCGGGGCTGGAGGAGGGGGAGGTAGAGAAGCCAATGGTCCGTTGACGGGGTTAGAGCCCACGCCAGGCGGTGGCCCCAGTACAGTCTTTTTGCTACTAGAAGTATAACCGGTCAAATGATTGGATACGGAATGAAAAGGCAAAATTGGCGACCGGTCACTCCTACCACCACCAACACCGCCGGGTGTCGGTAACGAATTGACCAAATGTCCGCCGCTGTATGGTAAAATGGAGGGCGGAGTGACCGCCGAGTTAATGACTGGGGGTGGCGGTATGTTCGTGAAATTATTAGAAATACTGTTAATATTATTGTCCGGTTTACTATCCTTGGCGCGATTGTAGGCGTCTCTGGCATCGCGAACACCCCCTAGGAAAGACAAGGGTCCCATGGGTCCGGGACTTAACTGCGGTTGTCGTTTATCTAAAGACGTCGCCGGAGAGAATATTTGGTGTGGATTTGTCAGTGTCTTTGTAGGAGTTACGGCGGAATTCGCGTTCGAAGTCGCGCTACTCGTAGTAGTTACTGATGGTAGCGGCGGAGGAGGAATCGAACTGTTCGAATCGGAGGAAGATGAGAGGGTAACGGGCGCGATGGCGTTCCCCAAGACAGTAGCCAAAGAATGTTTATTATCACGTGGGCTGTCAATTGCACTAAGAGTCGATGAGGGCGATAATGTCACCGTCGTCGTTGTCCCCGCCGTCGTAGTTACGGGTATATTGTTAGTAGACGCCACCGTTAATGGCGGGACAACAACGGGTAATGGAGATTGTTCACTGGGCTCCCGTTGCGCCTGCGCGGAGGTCGCGTTCGCACTCGTTGTAGTAACGTTATTCGTATCCCTAACCGCCGTGACAACGACACCACTTTCCGACGTTGGTCCATTGTTATTATTCCAGTGAGATCTTGATGACGTTTTATTTGTGGTAGCGTTTATTGTCGCCGTTGTTACTGGTGCCGTATTACTGGATTGACGATTGTTATTGGGTGGCACTAGTGGAACAATCGCGGGTTCGAGTTTGGGCCCGTTTTCCAAAAGGATAGGAGGTTGCTGTTGTTGGGGCGGTGACTTTTCCGGGGGCGCCAACACCAAAGGTGGACCCAAAGGTGGTGGCGTTGTTGGTGGAGTCGCCAGTAACGAAGGCGTATCCTGTTGTGGCTGAGGAGCCAACGAACGCGGGTTATCCGCGGTTGTTGTTGGAGGCATTGTATCGTTAAGCCTTGGACACGTATCAGGTTCCCCTTTTTTCGAAGAGATAACACGAAGAATTGTCGTTTAATACGACATCACTTACCTTAGCTAATAAATAGTTATAAACCTACTTTTTATTGATACAGGAACTACGGGCGTTCCCGAGGTATTAAAAAGGTCTGAACTACCATCCGCGTCAGAACCCTGCTCAAGAAACATTGGTACTGAATCTATTGACATTTTCACAGGAGCCGACGGGTCTGCGATCAACTTGGAAGATTTCAAACATACCCTATCGTCGTCGCTTTCACTATCACACTGAAAATACACGCACAAAAGATACCCAAAATGGTTAGGAACACGAAATCGTGTGCATAAAAACATAAGCTTATATTATAAGATATGTTCCATCATGAGTTAATAATAACTCATGGTTCCATCCATACGACTCGTAATGCTACTGAGAGACTTACAGCAGCTCGAGATAACTATAGTTCGAGAAGGAGAACGAGGGGGAGCGAGTCAATTGAAGTCCTAAGTACACTCGGTGCATGGTGGTTAATTAATTTTGCAGCTAGGACCTATTCCATCTAGGTCCTATTTAGTCTGCATCACTAAGCCCCTTTTGACAGAAGCGCCCCACTCACTCACCAGGCCTCCCATCGCTTTACCTCCTCGAATCTATGACCTACCTCACTCAAAATTACAAGCCTTTCAGTTTGTCATGACCAGAGATTATTAAAACAAACTTATGGAAGGAACATATCACTTATAAACTTATGATAAAAAAAGCAACCCGGCCATCCAGCCAGAAACATCAGCCCCATTACTATTGCGCACCTTAAGTTATTTAACAAAAGTAAAAAAAAAAATTTGTTATAAAAATCTGTCTTTTTCAAAATATCAAATCAAACTCTAAGGGCGCATATATTTACTTAACATAAATATAATATAATAAAAACTAGACAAACGTCACGCTAAACTATTCAAGCGTGATAACAGCGTTTTTTTATAAATGTACCACGACAATTACAAGATAATTAAGCATTCTAAATGGACAAAGGAGCCCGGTGTACATAATTACTGAAAAGATAATTAGCGCGGTGCCACTAATTATTTAATACACGCACTACCTGTAAAAAAGTGCCAAATAATATTACTTTTATTACCTCCAAACACTACTTTCATTTTATATCTGATTTAATATTGCGTATAAAAGGTTTTCGCCGTTTTACCTATAATGTGTAAAAAAAAATCTTTGCATGTTATCTTATGTAATCGTTTCGGGGTGAGTTTACAGTAAAGATAAGGTTGTCGCGGATGGGTACATACATACGTTTATAGAGAAAGATTCAAATAAAATGTTTACGCTGTAAATATGGATTCAAGATTGAATTTGAACCATTGCACTATGAATCTATTAAATGCTTTCAAAAATATCAAAATAGGTTTGGGTTTTATACATATTTGTATCAACCAAGAAGAAATTTTTTATTGAATTGTTAAAAATTCCGTGTTTTTCCATGACTTATTGACCTAGTTTTATTTGTCATGACTTTCCATATTTTTCATTGAAATTGTACCCTGACTTCAATTAAAGTCCATGACTTCCCATGACCTTAAGGACCTAGTTCCAAATTCCACGACTTCCCATGACCTTAAGGACCCAGTTCAAAATTCCACGACTTCCCATGACCTTAAGGACCCAGTTCAAAATTCCACGACTTCCCATGACCTTAAGGACCCAGTTCCAAATTCCACGACTTCCCATGACCTTAAGGACCCAGTTCCAAATTCCACGACTTCCCATGACCTTAAGGACCCAGTTCCAAATTCCACGACTTCCCATGACCTTAAGGACCCAGTTCCAAATTCCACGACTTCCCATGACCTTAAGGACCCAGTTCCAAATTCCACGACTTCCCATGACCTTAAGGACCCAGTTCCAAATTCCACGACTTCCCATGACCTTAAGGACCCAGTTCCAAATTCCACGACTTCCCATGACCTTAAGGACCCAGTTCCAAATTCCACGACTTCCCATGACCTTAAGGACCCAGTTCCAAATTCCACGACTTCCCATGACCTTAAGGACCTAGTTTTAAATTCCACGACTTCCCATGACCTTAAGGACCTAGTTTTAAATTCCACGACTTCCCATAACCCTTAATATCCAGTATTCAATGACCCTTACATATATTTTCCATGACCCTTATTATCAACCCTGACACGGTAGTCAAGGTCAATCGTACGGTACCCAACCTAACAAATGAATATTAATATTCATGTTTAAAAGCACGTTGAAACAAATTCACATTCGCGAGACTTGTACAAATAAAAACCCAGTCGAACTTATTCCGATCACGAAACCTAAATGACCATAAAATAGGTTTTGAAAACGTCGGTAGTCCGGCGTGGCGTTCCGTTGTTGGGAACTTATGGGGCCTTTTTAGGTCAAAACATCGCGCTCAAATTGACCTAGGTAGGCTATAACTTAGGTAACAAAATCCCAGCTACTACCAAGAAAGGCAAGACAAACGCCTACATAGAAAAGGCCTATCATTTCTGTACAATTTATGTATGTCTCGCGCCAACCGCTAGCTTCAATCTACCAAAGTAGCCTTTAATGGTTCCCGGATATCCTGTAATGTCAAGAAATATTATCACGCCGTTGCACGGGCTTTCCTTCCGACATACTAAAAATGCCTTTCTTTTTCTCTTAGTTAATGTGTGCATGCGTAGTAAAAAAGTTCAAACATGTACAGGTGAAACGCAAATAAATATTATACTATTATTATTATTATAATAAAGTAATTGGCTAAAAGTTATAACAGGAATTTACACAGCTACTAGGAATCATTGTGCATAGTGTTCATTTATATGAATTTAAATAGGGTTTTGTGGGCGGGGCTTGAGAACTTACAACGCGTCACGTGCTTCATAATAGGGACGTCAAGCAACGTCATACTAGTTTCCACTAGTGCTAAATAACATAGGAGGGGCTTAAATAGCTTTCACAGCCGGAGGAGGGGCTTAAACAGCTTTCATTCTGTTAGGGGTGGAGCTAAGCCCTTTTCAGAGGGTTTTTTTCTAACTGCGATTTCATTGGTTGGTTTGGTAACAACGCGAGTACCTTTCACAAGGTGCAATATTATTGGCGAGGTAAAATTCGTCATACATAATTAGTTTAGTTAGCTCCTCCCTTGGATAAAATCGGCCTTAGATACATTGAGGAAAATGGCTAGTTACGCAATTATTCCAATTAACTGTATGCATTCCCGGTTAAAAGGGTGTATTTTAACAGAACAGTCAATAAAACTGTAAACCTATGCGCAGTAGGGTTCTGCGCAATTGACAATTTTGTCCTTTTGCAATTTACAGTTTTAGTTTTCCTTATCAAGATGAAATCACTTAAATTAAAATTAAAATTAAGTTTTTCATTAAAATAGAATAAAATAAAAAATTTCCATCATAATAATAATAATATTTAAATCTAAACAAAAAAAAGATTGCAATAAATTATTCAACTTCTTTATTTTGTTATCTAGGTTTTAAAATATTATATTTAAAAACCGTTTAAATATCTCTCTCTCAAAGCAATTTGATTGCATTTTACATATTGTTAAGATTTAAATAATATTTGGTTGTTAATAACATTTATCCTTGGGGGAGAATTCCATTTAAAACGCATTATGGAATTTAAATTATAACCTTTACAATTTTTGTTTGTCGTTTCAATAAATAATAACCGTTATTATATATAAAACAAAACTTCCTTATATATTTATTTTGAAATAACCACCTCAAGAAATAAAATAGGCATTTTATTTTAAATTGAAGTAATTTTCATGTCATATTGTCATTTAAAGTCTTTTTTATTCTAAATAAAATAATTGGAATAAGTCAATAATGATTGCGTTGACGTAATAAAGGACAAGTGTTGCCAGTTAGTCATTTGTGACGTGTGAAATTCAACAGACCATAAGTTTATAAGTGATATGTTATGTTCCATAAGTTTGTTTAATTAATATCTGGTAACTAAGAAACTGAAAGGCTTGTAATGAATTTGAAGTGAGTGAGTGAGGTAGGTCATAGATTCGAGAGGAGGTAAAGCGAGGGAGGCCTGGTGAGTGAGTGAGGTGGCGCTGCTGTCAAATTTGGGCTTTGTAATGCGGACTAAATAGGGGTGCCTAGATGGAATAGGTCCTAGCTGTAAAATTAAAATTAACCACGTGCACCGAGTGTACTTGGGACTTAAATTGAATTCTCGCTTCCGTCGTTCTCCTTCTCGAACTAGTTATCTCGAGCTGCTCTAAGTCTCTCAGTAGCATTACGAATAGTCATACTTATCATTTAACATATCACTTATAAACTTATGTCCCAACTAAATAAGATTATGAAACCAACCAAGCCCTTCCAACCAACAAACCTGGAGAGAGAGAATATAACCCTTCCCATAATTCCTTGGAAGCGAAAAGTTGCCCTTAAATTTAACACCTTTTCGGTATGGGCACCTAAAATTATCGTTGGCTGGCTGGCGTTCGGGACCCCCAACCCCAAGTAGTTTAAAGTTTTACTAGTTCATTTTAGTACGTCGGTCGGCGTGTTACCCACCCCAAGACCCCGAGTCAGTACTGCCCCATCGAATCGTATCGAAAGACGGAAAGACGTAGTGTCCCGGACGATACCATTTTCATCCCCTAACTGAAAGAGAAGGGGTGATAGGTAGGAGAAGCCCCAATGCCCCCCACTCCCCGTAATTTAGTCTCAGACTGTGCTATGGGGAACTCTCGCTGGGGTCTTGGGAATATAGATAGGATGGTTGAGTCTTGGATTAGGATGGTTTATATTATAGAGCGATAACACGCGAGAGACTATTCAGACTACAGAAAAATCTTAAGCTTTCGTCGGTACGTATGTTGTTCATTACCCTGTTCAGAAGCAACAGCAGACGAATTAAAAACGAGGACATCGCGTATTTGAACCAAAATAACAATATTAAACCTTTTCACTATATCGTCTGCTAAAGTGTAGCTCACTCGATCACGTCTCAGTTAGTAAGGCGTGATAAAGAGAGCTATGGCCAGGGATAGATTTAATTTTAGAAGTAGGAATTTAGAACAGAGTAATGTGGGCGTGCGTCAAAGTCCCGGACCCCCTTCGACGGTACAGAGGGTGGGGGGGTATGAAAGAAGAGGTGGGTCATAGCGACAGAGGTAAAAAAGAAATTACGTATTTTCGCCGTCCCCGTCAGCAACGTCATCAAAACGTAGTTTAAGTCAACCAATAAGATTATTTAAACTTTTCGTTACGGGTTGGTTGGAGAGAAGGGGGGCTATGAGTCGGACTGAAGTAAATACTAACCGTTCTCCATTCCTACTTCTAAAATTAAATCTATCCTTGCAATGGCTAAAGAAAAGGCGCGAAGGAAGTGTTGCCATCTCGACAGACACGTGTCTAATTAAACCAGCAAACCTGCTTAACACAAATATAACTCGCGTAGGCGAATTTTGAATTCTTTTAAATTCACCACGAGATGACGGTAACTCATATTTTTTCCAGAATCCAGATAGAAAACCAAATATTTCTATTATAATTTCAACCATCTGAACTAGCACCTTTAGCTTTTAAAACTGGCGTCTTTATCGATTTGTTTTGGTTGAGTTTTTAGCGTGAACCGCTAGGTGGCTTTTGGGGCATCGTCGGGTTCACCCTTACCGATAATCATAGTGGTTTAGTCCAGGCAGGGGCTGAACATAAAAAAGATTTTGGTTCTTCTTTTTTTGCGCCCGTAAAAACCCTCGTTCTCGTTCGCTAGCCTTAGGAAATAATACAGAGGAGGGGACCCAATTTTGGAAATGGTTTTCAACTATTTATAGGGCAAAGCTATGCCTACGCTATGTTACGCTACGCTCTTTTTTATACAAGGCGGAAAAGCGTGTATAAGTCTGTCTTACTTTCAGCCTCATTTACTTTTATTCGTAGCTGTTAAGTAATATTTTAACCCTACCCCTTCTCTCTCGTTTTGTCTATAGACGTGATACGCCCATCAAACGAAAACGCTTCCCGCTTAAATTTTGAATGACCTTGTTCCTAAGGCTACCCATGATTTAAGCCTTGGTCAAACTTCTTTTGTTTTTTCTGGTATTATTTATAAACTTACTGTAAAAAGAGAAAGATTCTAGACAAAGCAAGCGGAGTAAAAAAATTAAGCCTTAATTAACTTTGACCTAAGCCTAAGATGATTTTAAGCCTTGGCTAGGTTTTAAATGAACCTTGACCTAAGCCTTGACTAGATTTTAAATGACCCTGACCTAAGCCTAAGATGATTTTAAGCCTTGGCTAGATTTTAAATTTACCTTAAACTAAGCCTAAGATGATTTTAAGCGAGCCTTGACCTAAGCCTTAGATAATTTTAAGCCTTGGCTAAATTTCAAATTAATATTGACGTAAGCCTAAGATGATTTTAAGCCTTGGCTAGATTTTAAATGAACCTTGACCTAAGCGTAAGATGAGCTTAAGCCTTGGCTATATTTTAAATGAACCTTGACCTAAACCTCAAGATAATTTTAAGCCTTGGCTACATTTTAAATTAGCCTTGACCTGAACCTCAAGATGATTTTAAGCCTTGGCTTGATTTTAAATGAACCTTGACCTAAACCTAAGATGATTTTAAGCCTTGGAGGGATGTTAAATTAACCTTGACCTCCTTAACTTTACTTCATACGAATATGTTTAAAAATTAAATTTACTGCAAAAATTAAACAAAATTAATATATTTGTTATAATATCTGTTCCTTCATGGATGAAACGTAATTAAATTTGAACTGGCTGTTCACCCCAATAAACTTTAAAACTTGGTGTGTGGGTTTTTGATAGGATATTTATCTCTGATGGAATGTAACCCCGCTCTCGCGAACTACCGTCGAATTTTTTTACACCAGTTAAAAAAAAACCGTTTTTTATCTTTAACGGATAATCTATTTAATGATTTTAAATTACGATGTTTCCGAAAATGCTTGACACTTTAACGGCCTCGAGATTAAAATTTAATCTTATTAAAAGGAACGACATTTTTCAAAAACAAAAATTCCAGAAACAACCATTTGATTCTTACACGGAAGCTACCGAGGTTAAATTAACATAAGTAAAATCATAAGTCCATAAGATATGTTCTGTTCCATAAGTTTGTTTAATTAATATCTGGTCATGACAAACTGAAAGGCTTGTAATTTTGAAGTGAGTGTGTGAGTGAGGTAGGTCATAGATTCGAGGAGGTAAAGCCAGGGAGGCCTGGTGAGTGAGTGAGGTGGCGCTGCTGTCAAATTTGGGCTTAGTAATGTAGATTAAATAGGAGTGCCTAGATGGAATAGGTCCTAGCTGCAAAATGAATTAACCACCACCGAGTTGACTAAGGACTTCAATTCAATTCTCGCTTTCGTCGTTCTCTCTGGTGAGGTGGCGCTGCTGTCAACGGGGGCTTAGTAATGCAGACTAAATTCCAGACAGGTAATATTGTAAATTACCACCCATAACAATTTGAAATTAATCCCAACAACAACAACATAATAGCAAACAATAATAATAATACTAAAAGGTGGTCTAACAAGGATAAGTATGACAACTCAATCAAAGTGATAAGTGGCGAACATTATCACTCAAAAGGGGGTCAAATAGAGAACAGAGACAAAGAAAGAAAAAAACTTAACGACAGAAAGAAAAGCAAGAGAAAACTATTAGAGACAATCGTACGCTGAGAATCTGTTACTTGGATTACACCCCAGGGGGCATAACACAACAGAGCGGCCACCGCCACTACGGACCCCAAAGTCCCGAAGTCCGGGACCTCACGCCTCCTCTTTTCTTAACCTTCAATCCGTACTTAAGATGGTTGAGGACAATAAAAGACTTGGGTAAAATCATAAGTTTATAAGTGATATGTTCGCTCCATAAGTATGATATGCACTATACCTATACGATTCGTAATGCTACTGAGGACTTACAGCAGCTCGAGATAACTAATTCGACTCAGGGAGAACGAGGGGGAGCGAGTCAATTGAAGTCCTAAGTACACTCGGTGCATGGTGGTTAATTAATTTTGCAGCTAGGACCTAATTCCATCTAGGCACTCCTATTTAGTCTGCATTACTAAGCCCCCTTTGACAGCAACGCCTCACTCACTCACCAGGCCTCCCTCGCTTTACCTCCTCGAATCTATGACCCACCTCACTTCAAGACAAGCGAGTCAGTAACTTATAATAAAAGAGATAAGTTTGTACTTCCGAAAAACGTTTGGCATCTTAACCATCCGTATTATTGTTTCCACCACTATTAGCGCAAAGGGATCTTGCCCCCCCCCTTCCCCCCTGTCTTTCCCCATCCTTTAGTGAAACCCCCTGGAAATAAAAAGCTGTCGCTACGACCCCTAGAAGTATAGTCTTCGAATCCCCACCAATAAAAAAACAGAGCGAAGCGAACGAAAAAACCATAAAGCATGGCTTAGGAAAAGACAAATCGAAAATCTATAAGCCGCGTCAATCCCGCTTGGCATCGCTAAAAACGAACCTCTAGTTTCTCCCCAGAGAAATCCTTAAGCTCATCCACCCCCCCCCCCTTCCCCTCCTCCATCTACCCACAATTCCCTTTCTTATACCAGTGGCGAAGTTGATAAAGCAAAAGTTAACAACACCCAAAACTTTAAAGAATTAAAGTCACAGACGATTTTTCAATTTGCGAATTAAATGGTGGGCAAAATTATTAACACGACTCTTAACGGCTGGCTGGCGGCCGCTTTTTTTTTTCTATTTTCGCGTGCACGTCATTACGTCAAATCGCATGCATTTAAATACGTTGTACCGTTATAAGACCAGCATAGAAGTAATTTTTTGTTACCTAGCTTTAAATACTGTTGATTAGTGTTAATAACATTCATGTAGTTAAATCATTTATAGATTAATAGGCTGTCTGCACTTAATTACGTTACATTGCGTTGTACCGTTACAAGACCAGCAAAGAAGTAATTCTTTACGACTTATCATTAAACACTGTTGAATTAAATTTATAACGACCATGATATACTATAACACTAACGTTAACGGTAAAGCACAGTGCTTCCCTCTGATTTCCTAACTAATAATAGTGATAGAAGTATTTCAACAATTTTCAGCTTAATATATTTCTGTTCAGGCGTATAACAAGGGTCTTAGCTTCCAAGATAAACTGGTAGCGACGTAATAACTTTTAGCCACGCGGCGAGCACCGCCATCTAGCGGAAGGAAACAAGCTTCACTTAGAAATATTGGGGGAAGTATAGATAGATAAAAAAAAAGACCCTAGCTCTACAACACTTATTTTCCGTAGTATAGTTTTTCTAGGGCAAACCCCGGATGGGATAATATATATACTATTTTTGGGGTTGGCTGAGTTTGTTTGTAGCATTGTCTTGTTAAGTGTTTCGCGGCGTTAAGACACTAGGGGGGAGAAACGTTTGCCAAGGCTTAGGAACAGTAATTTTATTACCGAAACACTTCTTTGCAATGGTACGTGTATTCAAAGTTTCCGCCACGATTGGTTTAGTTAAGCCTTTGCATATATTAAAACATCTCTATTATTACCGTTGACAGGCCAAAATTGAACTATGACCCCGCTAAGCCTAACCTATAACACTGGTAATACGCTTTATTTTTTGAATAAAATAAAGATCTCTTTCAAAAAACAGACCTGAATAATAAATCAGTAGCTTATCGTCTAGCAAAGCGACTCGAGTAACGAATAAAAACTTAAAAAATTTATCTCTAAGCCTTGGTCTCGAATTTCTAACCATTTCCGCATAGATAAACCACGCAATTTCGGGATCCTAAAAAATAAAAGGGGGGAAAATCGTGGACTACAACGGCGGGAAAGAACCACCACTAGCGCTAGGCCTTGGCTACTAAAAATTTCATTTTCGTTTTTAGCTGTCTAACGGTCGCTTAGCAACGGTGCGTCTCCTCAGAGATATCTTCGGCTCTCTGTCTGTCTGAGGAGTTTTGCAGCGAGCAAGCAAGCATTCCATCTTTACGGGGATGGATAACAAGACGGTTGGAGATAAATAATATCTGTCCCTTCTTCAAGACGTAAGAAGGTAGGCTTAGTATTCAAATGTGCAAAAACTGTACAAAAAAAATAAAAATGAAAACTTCCTAAGCCTAAATCTAATTTTTGTCTGAGGAAATAGATTCAAAATCAATGCCAACCAATTTTCAACCCAACTACACTTTGTAGAAACAAATTAAGTATTCAGTATCAGGAGCTAATAAAAATAGTGTACAGCAATAAAGTGTTGTTCCAAAAAAAATGGTAGTAGTAATTAATAGAAAATGAAAATAACTTCAATTAAATTTGTTGTAAACAATTAAGTTATGATGAACATTGGAGGAATGTTTTACGAACGACCCCTTACGTTAATTAAATTAGCAATCATTATTTCTTACGTTAAATTTAAGGGGGCATTCATAAAACACTGTTTCCAATCAATGTTCATAACAACTTTAAATTGTGTTAGGGGGTGTTCAGTACATGTCCCTTATGCTGGGGTCAAACAAATTCGGTGTGGTCAGAAATAGAAGTATAGATGTTAAACACATTTTCGGACTAGATATTGATTGATTTCCCATAGAACTTACCACACATGCATCCCACTTCATAATTGTACTTAGGCAAAGTATAATTAGCTTAGCCTTTTTTAAAATAAAAAAAACTCAAGAGCTAATAAAACAGTGTAAAAAATTGAACCACAATTAAAAAGGCCTAACATTAAACAAAAACACACTCCAAATATATTAACTCCTGAACAGCAGAACAACTTCGTCTGGGGCATGCAACGGCGCGAGACCGAAAGACAAGAGACAGTGGGGGAATTTATTTTTTTGCTTTCATGGTTTGTCTATATGTCTGTCTGTCTGTCTGTCTTGCCAAAAAGAGCTAAGAGAGAACTTCTTATTTCTTATTCTTTTTTGCATAAACATTTTTCGTGCCTGTCATTATGTCATCCATTTTAAAAAAAGAAGAAATAAATGAATTGGAAAATGTCTAAACGATAGAAAAGAGACTTTGACATTAACTCGGAAAGATTTATAGGGGTTAGGGGGGGGGGGCTAGTAAAATCTGGATAAAAATCTATCCCATTGAAATCACGATAGCGTTTTTAAAATTGAGGCAAGGTCTGTCTCCCCTCCTCATTTTGAGAGAGAGAGGAAAATGTTACAGGCTATTGAATTTCCCATGTATGTTTTTACCTGTTAGAGAAGAAAGACATTTATCTTATCTTCGGACTATTACATTTCATATTATATTATATTATATAATATTATTATATTATTGAAAAGGTGGGACAGGGGTACTTAATAATTACTCAAGGTAAATATACAGTCTACAGAAATGATTAAATATGAATTACGGAGATTTGTCTACAGACTGAGATAAACTATATAAGCTCTAGTAATGTTTTACAAACTGCGATAAACTTGGGATTAATTAGGCCTAGCGTTTTTCAGTGTTTACAGACGGAGGTGAACTGAAGATAAAGGATTCTCGGAGCCTATAGACGGGGGTAAACTGGAGATAAATGATTCTCAGAGCCTACAGGCGGAGGTAAACTGGAGATAAATTATTCTCAGAGCCTACAGGCGGAGGTAAACTGGAGATAAATTATTCTCAGAGCCTACAGGCGGAGGTAAACTGGAGATAAATTATTCTCAGAGCCTACAGGCGGAGGTAAACTGGAAATAAATTATTCTCAGAGCCTACAGACCAAGATAAACTGACGATAAACATTCCTCAGCGCCTACAGACCAAGATAAACTAACGATAAACATTCCTCAGCGCTATAGACCAAGATAAACTAACGATAAACGTTCCTCAGCGCCTACAGACCAAGATAAACTAAAGATAAACGTTCCTCAGCGCCTACAGACCAAGATAAACTAAAGATAAACGTTCCTCAGCGCCTACAGACCAAGATAAACGTTCCTCAACGCCTACAGACCAAGATAAACTAAAGATAAACGTTCCTCAACGCCTACAGACCAAGATAAACTGAAAATAAACCTTCCTCATAGCCTACAGCGCAAGCTAAACTACAGATTAACACTGCTCAGTGCCTAAAAACAAAGATAAACTAAAACCTAACACCCAATACCTACAAACAGACCCAACTAAATCCCAAACACAGTTAGACCGTAAACAAAAGTGAAAAAGCCCCTAAAAATTACAATGAAAAGTAAAAAAATAAAACCCCACTAAGAACCAAACCAAAACAAAGCATATGAAACAATAAAAGAAAACCTCCCCAACTTTCCTTGTTCCCCAAGACTACAACAATACAACGCCTATGCTTGATCTCTAAACACAATCCCGAGCAACAAATCAATTCAAAGCCAAAAACATTAACAAAACGAAACGATAACATCTCCATTCCGGAAACACACCCACTAGCGCCAGTGCCGACCGTCTATAAACGGTGTGACCCCATCACGACCCCCAACCCAAGCAAGTCTGGTCGGTGGTGCTGGACCCCCTCTTGCTGCTAAATGCGCAAGCAGCGCAACTATACTATATACTATGCCCCCACCAAGCTATAACAAAACCTACCCAACCCCTCATCTGAAAGCGCAGCTTTGAGTGACTAAATTCGTTTTAGCGGGACACATAACACAACAATGAATGAATGAATGAATGAATAAAAAGGGGCCCGTCTATTCAACGCCCCCAAAAACAGGGGAACCAATTCCGTGGCAAGGCAAACAGGAAGTGGATAAAACTAAAGTTATCATAACATAAAGCCCAGTTTATAATTTAGGACAGGTTCAAAAATATAGGCCTATAGGACCGCTGGTATCCTAGGGAGACGCTCTAATAATAAATAACTGGCAACCCTGTTAACCACATACGGTTAAAATGTAACACCAAAAAGCGATATCTAGTTTATTAGGGAGAAGTTATAAATTCGCGCCACATTTCTAGCTCTTTATCTCCAGTCCAAACGTAACGTAGACGTGTCCGGAGTTAATCCCCGCCTCAGTGTAATTACAACCAGCATCTCATTGGTTCTTGAAAACCTACGTCAGCGCGACGCGAATGAGTACGAAAATTACAGTCATATTTTCCGACTGAGGAGAGGAGGCGAAATAGCCCGGCGCCTCCTCCTTTTACGTCCCCCCCTTGTATTTTGAAAGGGGGACTCCAGGACTATGGCCCGCGCGAATACTTAGGCATCTTATACCCTCTCCCTAATAAAATAGATATCACTTCTTGGTTAAATTTAAGAAACATAAATTAATTTCCCATGCACACTATTAACATTTCTAGCTTAATCTACTTCCCCCTATTTCCAAGCCCTGGGACCGGGTAGTATTTAAACGGTTTTAATAGAGATTTAGCATGTTGTCTCGAATTAAGCGAATTAGTCTAGCGTGTCGAAAAAAATTTGAGTTCCCGCCAAAAATATTCCGGCGGCGCCGTGCCGCGCCTCGTGCGTTCGTTCATTTCCCCGCGCGCGGGAAACTTACATAGGACTCTCTCTCGTGTTTTTTTTTATTTCCCGCCAAATCGGCAGCTGGCAACGTAAGGTAACGTATCGTACGCAGTTAACACATGGCAACGTCGGACGCGCTTAAATTAATGAGGCAAAGAAAAATACACCAATCAATTATATGAAAAAGGTGGAATAGTAATAGCATTAAGGGCCCTTTGGCTATGTCAAACCCCCCACCAATACACCAACCCCCTCTGTATTGTTAACATGTAACCTTTTTATGTATAATTTCTTTTCTCTCTTTTTTTTTGGCTACGTAAAAGGTTTTATAATAGGTACAAATAACAGTGAACCCCCCATTTCGCCCCCTAGGGGGCCAACTACACTTTTAGGGAAGTTGGGGGGGGGGCTTTTAATACAATCATGGTAGGGAGGTTTTTAGTGCTGTAGTATTATAGTATTCAGTGGCCATAATGTTATAGGGGTATTAGTGCGTATTATTATAAGGAGAGAGGGGATTATGGGATGGGATTATGAATAATCGGAGATAAGTAACCATTTATGTTGGGTGAGTTTTATTTTATTTGAATAGTGATTGGCAGATATCGATATGGTAGCTTAATTTAATTTATCGATTCTATGTTAATTTGTTGATTTATTGGTTGATAATCGGTTTCAATAGTTTAAATAATCGGTTGTTATCGGTTTCATTGGGTTAAAAATAATCGGTTGATAATCGGTTTCATTGCGTTAAAAATAATCGCTTCATAATCGGTTTCATTGGGTTCAAAATAATCGCTTCATAATCGGTTAAATTGCGTTAAAAATAATCGGTTCATAATCGGTTAAATTGTGTTAGAAATAATCGGTAAAAAATCGGTTTAATTGCGTTAAAAATAATCGCTTCATAATCGGTTTAATTGCGTTAAAAATAATCGGTTCATAATCGGTTAAATTGCGTTAAAAATAATCGGTTCATAATCGGTTAAATTGTGTTAGAAATAATCGGTTCATAATCGGTTAAATTGCGTTAAAAATAATCGGTTCATAATCGGTTAAATTGTGTTAGAAATAATCGGTTCATAATCGGTTAAATTGTGTTAGAAATAATCGGTAAAAAATCGGTTTCATTGTGCTAGAAATAATCGCTTATCCCGCCTATTTTAAATAATCGATTAAAACCGGTATCGATTCCATTAAAACTTCGATATATCGGCAAAGCAAATCACCCCCCTAAAAACTAAACTAAACAAAATTAAACGTAATCTAAATTGGCTTTTAACTTGTAACTAACTATAAAACTAAAACCATCTAGATAAACAAATAAATAAAACAAAAATTTAACCCCGCTAATCTCTAGTGAGTGACGACTTAATCCTCTAGCCGACAAAAAAAGAGTGTGGCGATCCTATCCCTTAATCCCCAACTTAATCCCGGAGTTAATCCTCGGGATAAATCACGCAAAAGGGGCCTAGGCTATAATCCCCTTATATCTCATCCTTTATATTCTGTGAGATAATACGTTTAAGTCCAAACCTTTCCCTTAAGCCTTGGCTACATACGTAACATCCATAAAAAAACAAAACAACCCAACACCACTCTTTTAGTTTTATTGTTTAGCAACGTATAGTCAAGAAGCGATATCTAGTTTACTAGGGAGAAGGTATACGATGTCTCCTAAGTATTCCCGCGAGCCATAGTCCTGCAGTCCCCCTTTCAAAATACAAGGGGGGGGGGACGAAAAAGGAGGAGACTCCGGGCTGTTTCTCCTCCTCTCCTCAGTCGGAAAATATGACTGTAATTTTCATACTCATTCGCGTCGCCGCGCTGACGTGCACGAGTTTTCAAGAACCAATCAGATGCTGGCTGTTGTAATTGTGCTAGGACCGCCTAAGGGGGGGGGGGGTTAACTCCGGACACGTCTATGTAACGTTTGGACTGGAGATAAAGCTGCTAGATATGTGGACGAACGAATTTATACCTTCTCCCTAGTAAACTAGATATCACTTCTTGGTAACTCGTAACACATTTTCAACTTAACCCTTAAGGGGACATTGTCAATTATAAAGTCGTAAAATTTTTATTAC
This sequence comes from Phalangium opilio, assembly GCA_019434445.1. Classification (NCBI taxonomy): domain Eukaryota; kingdom Metazoa; phylum Arthropoda; class Arachnida; order Opiliones; family Phalangiidae; genus Phalangium; species Phalangium opilio. The sequence goes on along the minus strand of JAEQBA010004525.1, from coordinate 44,455 downwards.
CTTAATATTATAAAAAAACAAAATAATGTTTTAATGTTTTTAGATACGTGTTAACATAAGTTTATAAGTGATATGCTCCTTCCATAAGTATGACATGCACTACCTATTTTATTCGTAATGCTAAGTACTTAGAGCAGCTCGAGATAACTAGTTCGAGAAGGAGAACGACGGAAGCGAATTCAATTGAAGTCCTAAGTACACTCGGTGGTGGTTAATTAATTTTGCAGATAGGACCTAATTCTATATTTAGTCCGCATTACTAAGCCCAAATTTGACAGCAGCGCCACCTCACTCACTCACCAGGCCTCCCTCGCCGCTTTACCTCCTCTCGAATCTATGACCTACCTCACTCACTCACTCACTCACTTCAAATTCATTACAAGCCTTTCAGTTTGTCATGACCAGATATTAATAAAACGAACTTATGGAAGGAACATATATCTTATAAACTTATGTTGTGTTTAACCTAGTTAGGGGTTGTTTTTGCTAAATTGTGTTTTAGAATTTTTAACAATGGAGTAATTTAGGGGTATCGAAACGAATTACAACGTTTTAGGAGTGCGAAATATCTAAATTATATGGTGTGCTGATAAAAGACGGTAATTTTCCACATGTAATTTTTTTTTTTATTTTTTTTTTTTTAAGTGGAGTCAGGAATGCATACAGATACTAGGAAAGTTTTGAAGCCCGGTATACCCACAGAACCCGAATTTATAGAGATTAATATGGGAGATATAAGGGGGGCACGATAATTCCTAGTGGCTGTATTTATTCCTGTTGGAACAAATTAAGGTTAAACTTTTTATGATTGAGTGGATTAGGAACTTCATATTTTATTTTTCTAAGTTTTTGATTTTCCTTTGATAATTTGATTAGGGTTTATCTATCAATAAACTTAAATGCTTTAATCATTTTTAAATAACGACAACGATGTTTAACAGCTTACTCAAATTAACACCTATTAATTAAATAATCAGAGAGTTAACTAAGTCTAGCACGATGACGCGCTTTCATCCAAATTAATCCCAATTAAAAAATTAATTAATTGTCCATAATAACTTTATTTAACTAAGCCTAATCAGGTATTTATAGCAATTACAAATTAAACTCAAATACAAGTTAATTAACTGTCTATAATAACTTTATTTAACTAAGCCTAACGAGGTGGTCATTTTAATTACAAATTAATTAAAAGGTCCATAATAAACTATTTAACTAAGCCTAACGAGGGGTTTATTTCAATTACAAATTAAACCCAATTAAAAGTCGATCAACTGTCAATAATAACTTTATTTAACTAAGCCTAATGAGGTGCGCATTTTGATTACAAATTACGTCCAATTACAAGTTAACTAAAGGTCCATAATAAACTATTTTACTAAGCCTAACGAGTGATTCATTTCAATTACAAATTAAACCCAATTACTGGTTAATTAACTGTCCATAATAACTTTACTTAACTAAACCTAATGAGGTACTAATTTCAATTACAAATTAAACCCAATTACAAGTTAATTAATAGACTTATAAAATAATACTAACGTAATGCATATTCAATAACTCAAAATAATCCAAATTACCGTTCATAATTATCAAAATAACTAAGCATAAGCAAATTAATGCAATCCACGTAAATTTTCAATAAAATAAGATTTCAATTATCTAACTACAAATTTCTTTTTAAAAAGCACCCAAACTTGTTTCGCCTAAAAACCTAACAGCCATTAAGAACAAAAAATCATTAAAACCACCGTGTCCCATATAAAAACTTTTATAAACAAATTAATAAATAATGCTATAAAATATAATATATAAAAAATGATATTGGACTCACCATATAACCACGTCCGGAACTGCTCCTACTGCTGACGTCACTCAGGTGTCCAGGGGCGTTGTTGTTGTTGTTGGGGGCGGGGTTTGGTGGCACGGGGGCGGTCGGCCTGGGTTGGGCCCGGGTGCCATTGCAGATCGGGTGTGGTGGAGGCGGTTGCCGGGCGGCCTCTTCTTGAAGCGTGGGCGGAGGATGGGGCGGAGATTGCCCTTCCTCCACCACTTCCTCTTTATTGGCTTGACCAGGAAACACTACCGCGCACTTTACTTCCTCGGAACTTTCGTCGCGAGCGTTTGGAAGAATCTGAAGTTAACACAAAACGATAATTAGTATTTAAATCATTTTAATTCTTCAATTTATTTATTTATTTGAGATATTGACCACAGAGTGGTGTCCATTCCAAAAGGGTTAAGGGTAATTATAGTAATAATAGGTAATTTCTATGGAAAATCAATCAATCAATCTAGAGTCCGAAAATGTATTTAACATCTATACTTCTATGACCACACCGATTTTGTTTGACCCCCCATAAGGGATGCATGTATTGACCAGTCCCCTAACACAAGTTAAAGTTATGAACATTAATTACAGGAGTATTTTACGGATGACCCCCTTATTAAAATTTAACTTAATAAACCTTGAAAGACAATGATTGATAATTTAATTAACGTAAGGGGGTCGTCCATAAAATACTCCTTCAATAATCATCATAACTTCTGCAGTAATATACTTTATTTTTTTAAATTCAACTCAAATCTTAAACCTTAAAAGGAACTAAATAAATTCAATAATTAAAAACAACACTTAATATTAAATTATAAAATATAAAATATAAAATATAAAACTTGAAAAAAAATTCTTTAAAAGTAAAAAAAAAAGGTACAATAATTAAACCACCATAAGACAACCGCAAATTACATTGTATATTAAAATATGGTACAGATAAAAAATTATAATGATAATGTACGCCTAGGAGCAATAAAACCACCTTAATTCAATCCTACCTCAAGGAGTAAAAACTTCTTTACAATAAAAGAAATCATTGTGCAATGTGTTCCCTATATCTCACGTGTTAATTTCCATGAATTCGAGTTAGGTTTAGTGGGCGGGGCTTCAATGAGAACTTAAAATAAAATACGTCACGCCTCATAATTCTAATGGAGTCTTTCAAACTATTATTTCATTGGTGCGCTGGGAACTTAGGTTGCAAAGCGAGTTCGTAGGCGAGCAAGTCCCAAGGTGCAATTCAACAGGCGCATCGAGATAGATTATAAATTAATTCGCCAGGTAAATTTCGTCATATATAATGATTAGTATAGCTAGCTCCTCCCACAAAACCCTTCTAGATAAATTGAGAAAAATACCTACACAATAATTCCTATACATAGATTACAGATTAGGAGGATTCAACCAATTTACACAGGGAGGCCAAGCTTCACGGAGCCCTGACTCACTAGGTCACTCCTAAACCCAGGCCTCCTTGTGTAAATGGTATGAATCCTTCTAGTCTGTAAACGCTGTAAACTATGTATTAGCTATAAGAATAAAAAAGTGCCAATCTCCTTGGGAAAGGAGGTGTTTGTTGCTCATAACAGGTATTCGAAAGTTGGCCTCCTTGTGTAAATGGTATGAATCCTCCTAGTCTGTAAATTATCTATTAGCTACAATATTAAAAAAAAACCGTGTAATTCTCCTTGGAAAGGAGAGAGAGAGGTTTTTGTTGCTCTTAACAGGTATTCGAAAGTTAAAAAGAACTTTTATATTTTTTCTTTTTTTATTATTTTTTCTTTTTTTTCGAGAGAGCTAGTCTCTCCATTTAATATCATTAAGTTGATCACAATAATTAATTGCATTGGGCCGACGGCTAAGGGAGATAAAAAAAACCCGACTCTAGCTCAAAAAGTGTATAATAATGCCTTAAGGGGCCGTCTATTGCCTGACTGCTGCATGCCTGCCTTCCTTACAAATAGGGGGCACCACCAAAATTCGTGAATTCTTTCCTAGCTAGCTTACAATATAGAAAAGAAATTTACGTTTATTTTTTTTATCTCTACCCCTAAACAAGACGTCGCCGGTAATGTTGGAGTATTATATCAAAACCACCCCGTTTAAATTAAAATTTCTTTAATTATTTTTATAATTATTTTAATTATAAGTTTGATATTGTTCTTCGGGGCTGTGGTAGTCTTAATTGTCCTCTGTCTAATGGTACTAATTACCTGTTTGTATATCAATTAGTGCCCGAGATAGAGGTTTTTTAAAAAAATTAATTTGTAACTTCAGGCCGTCAGAACTCTGGTATTTTGAAACCGAATTGAAAACTGTTTGAGGTTTTGATAGACCTAATTGTCCTCTATCTAACGGTACCAAGAACTTGGTCCTACATGAATTAGATCTCGAGATATTAAGGATTTAAATTAAAATTAATTTCTAGCTTTAGGCCGTCAGAACTCTGCTATTTTGAAACAGAATTGAAAACTGTTTTGAGGGTTTGATAGCCCTAATTGTCCTCTATCCAACGGTACCAAGAACGTGGTCCTACAATCACCACATCCCGAGATATTAAGGATTTTAATAAAATTTAATTTCTAATTTCAAACCGTCAGAAGTCTGGTACTTTGAAAGCTAAAAGAAAAACCTTCTAGGATGTGATAGTCCTAACTGTCCTCTACACAACGGTACGTCGGTACCAAGAACTTGGTCCTACATGAACCAGATCCCGAGATAATGACGTTTTTAAAAAAAAACCAATAAATGTTTTAGACCAACTTTCAAACATCAAAACTCTGCTAATTTAAAGAATAATATGAGGAAAAGGCCTTGAAGGTCAAATAGATAAATTTTGACAATGTGTTATTCTTATTCGAAGCTTGCAAGGATGTAAATAACCAAAAATTTTAGAACATACATGGTTCCAAAAACTGTCATCTCATAAACTCAGTCTAAACCCTAAAGCTAGCTTAAATCTTCCAACGAAAGATTTTAAAAGAAAAATGTCAGAAAAAAATGCAGCTAAAAACTAAGCCGAAATAAACCTTCTTTATTACAGGGATAAAAATTTTGACTCAAGGTTTTTAACAAAAAAATAAATTAAAAAGTACCAGTAAAGCTCCAAATATTACAAAGCAAAACTACATTGGCTTCCCTACCCTAAGTTAAAAAGTGCATTTAAAAACCCACAACTTAACCCTAAAAATAACTATATTACTTAAATAAATTCAATTTAAAATAATTTACAACAATACAGACAGACATACTTACACCCATAGACCCTCCCAAAACCTATTGCCAAAAATAAAAACTTAAAGAACTAGTTTTTACACATATTATACATTACACATACACACCAATACAAAAATAAAAAAAATAAAACATAACATATTCTTGAAAAATCTTGGGCTAAATAATAGGTTAGGGCACGACTGTTTCGTAAAAAGAAAATTACCATCTTTAAGTCATGTTTAAATTGCAGTTAAAATAAGCCTAACTCCCACTCCACACTTAAACTGACACCCTCCCTTAAAAAAGCCTACCTTATATCAACTTAACTTCACACCACATAAAAACCACGCGCTAGTTGAAACTTGTACTTTGAACTTAAAAGGCACCGACTTGAATAAATTCACGTGCGGAGTCTTACCCTTCAGTATGAAGTTAAGTTGAAATTTTAACCTTTTTCTCGTGTATAATTTCAAGTTGAAATTACACTAGGGTCAAAGGCTTTTTATATAGTTTGATTTCCGGTTGAAACGGAGAGAGCGAGTAAGAGAACAGCTGCGGCACGAAAACTTCCGTTTTTACGGTTCCTAAATTTTTTCGCTAGTGGTGCCTAGTGTTAAGGCTAGCTAGTGTCGGTCGGGGATGAAAATCTCTGGCCCCTGATTGGTTGATATCCCCTCTTTATACGTAACCCTGGCCTTTTTAAACAGCCCCCCCTCTCTCTCTCTCGGCCGTGATGTGCATATGTATGACCATGTTTAAGGAGGAGGGGGTCACGGTGGATTTTTTTTTACAGAAAAACTACTTTGAAAGTGATACCGCCGCGAATGGACAACTTTTTTTTAAACTATGTTAAAATATATATAAATATTTTTTTTTTACTAAAACACTAAAAATTGAGGTTTTTTTTTTATTGGTTTTTAAAAGGGAAGATGTAACGACAAAACATGTTTCGAGATTATAAGTGAATAAGTTTTATGGAGATTTTGGCAGGGTTGTAGGGGGATTTTATGGGGAGATTTTGGCAGGGTTTTAGGGCGTTTTACGGGGATATTTTGGCAGTTTTAAGGGGGTTTTACTGGGAGATTTTGGCAGAGTTTTAAGGGGGTTTTACTGGGAGATTTTGGCAGAGTTTTAAGGGGGTTTTACTGGGAGATTTTGGCAGAGTTTTAAGGGGGTTTTACTGGGAGATTTTGGCAGAGTTTTAAGGGGGTTTTACTGGGAGATTTTGGCAGAGTTTTAAGGGGGTTTTACTGGGAGATTTTGGCAGAGTTTTAAGGGGGTTTTACTGGGAGATTTTGGCAGAATTTTAAGGGGGTTTTACTGGGAGATTTTGGCAGAATTTTAGGGGGGTTTTACTTGGAGATTTTGGCATAGTTTCAGGGGGATTTTACTTGGCGATTTTGGCATAGTTTCAGGGGGATTTTACTTGGCGATTTTGGCATAGTTTCAGGGGGATTTTACTTGGCGATTTTGGCATAGTTTCAGGGGGATTTTACTGGGAGTTTTTGGCATAGTTTCAGGGGGGTTTTACTGGGAGTTTTTGGCATAGTTTCAGGGGGTTTTACTTGGAGATTTTGGCAGTTTCAGGGGGGTTTTACTTGGAGATTTTGGCATAGTTTCAGGGGGGTTTTACTTGGAGATTTTGGCATAGTTTCAGGGGGGTTTTGGCATAGTTTCAGGGGGGTTTTCTTTGGAGATTTTGGCATAGTTTCAGGGGGGTTTTACTTGGAGATTTTGGCATAGTTTCAGGGGGGTTTTACTTGGAGATTTTGGCATAGTTTCAGGGGGGGGTTTTACTTGGAGATTTTGGCATAGTTTCAGAGGGGTTTTACTGGGAGATTTTGGCATGGTTTCAGGGGGATTTTACTGGGAGATTTTGGCAGAGATTTAAGGGGTTTTACTGGGAGATTTTTAGCAGAGTTGTGGAGGGATTTTACTGGCAGATTTTGGCAGAGTTTCAGGGGGATTTACGGGGAGATTTTGGCAAAGTCGAGGGAGAGTTTCAAATAGTTAGAACCCTTCCAAAATTAGCTCCAAAATAGGTCTGGTCTCCCCATTGCTATTCTCGACACTCTGTATTCACTTTACTATAACCCTTTTCGCTGGAAAACTCACCCTTATCATACACCATCCCTTTTGAATAATTAAATCGTAATTTTTTATCACTAGAAGGAAATATTTAGTTGATAAATTAATATTCAATGCAAATTTGTAGAATGGAGCGCAATTTCATGGTTTAAAATTAATGGGGTGAGATAATTAAGACAGATTAAGGCATGTAATACGAATTTAATGGCTTAGAGTCAATTATTTCCCTTTTCATGTAAATTGAACAACTAACTTCGCTAATAGGTAGTCAATATCCACCCAATAAATTTTAACGAGCTACTGTCACGTGATCTGGAGCTTTAAGTACCCCGAAATTAAGGCGCCAATGAAAGTATACATCAGACAAATATAACTTATTATAATGGATTCTCTATGGGGAAAATATTACAGAGGTTGAAATAACCGTTTTTATTTTAGGATAAATTATCTATGGTACAAAAATTAAATAACATCACAGTTACGGAATTAATTAGTTACATAGGGTTAATTATCTATGGGGGAAAATGACGTCAGAGATAACCGAGTACGCAAATTTCCCTGAGATTTCCATGAGGTTTTTCCCCCATATACTTCCCTGAGTTTTCCTGGTTTTTCCCGTATATGGAGTATCTTATGGTGCAAATGTTAACGAAGGAGGGGGGGGGGGCAAATATGACTATTACATAACCAAAGGACATCCCCATCCGTATCTCTAATATAACCAGAGTTATGAGCCTCCAAAGTATAGTGTAATGTTAATCCTATGGAGGGGATGTTTATGAACATTTTGCTTAATTACTCGGCCCCTGTTTGACGCAAATTTCCCTGATTTCTCTGAATTTTACTAAAAATTCGAAATTTCCCTGAATTTTCCCTGAGGTTTTGTCAACTATTTATTTCCCTGATTTCCCTGACCGGAATTTTACTAAAAATTCGAAATTTCCCTGAATTTTCCCTGAGGTTTTGTCAACTATTTATTTCCCTGATTTCCCTGACCGGAATTTTACTAAAAATTCGAAATTTCCCTGAATTTTCCCTGAGGTTTTGTCAACTATTTATTTCCCTGATTTTTCCAGGTTTTCCAGGTTTGTATGAACCCTGGCAAAGGCTTACATGACATCGTTTTATAGGGCAAATTATCCATGGGAAAAATATAGTATGCAGAAAAGTGTTGCCAGTTATTCAACCACTATCTACAACAATTCTACTAAATTAAGCTTATGGAATTCAGTTCAATTCAGATGTATTAGATGCCAGTAATAACAAATTAGTTGCAACCCTATCCCTGAAACACATGCGCAGTTTAAAGTTAAGGTAAAAACACCGTAGTTGTAGTCTAAAATCTCTAACATAACACCACCGACAAACACAAGTGTTTTTTGAAGTTTTAGAAGGTATAGTTAAATTGCAAATAGGTACGTGTGTTGGTGTGTTTGTTGTCGCAGTACGTAGGTAGAAGAAGGGCCATGTCTACCAATCATAAAAGACATCGTATGACACAAAACTTGATGACACGAATTTAATAAAAATTTCTCAATCTCGTTTTTTAATTTTTAATTTAAGCAGGTTGATATTAATTTAATATGGAACTTAAACTTCGTGTAATTCAACAACCGCTATCTACAACAACATTGAACAGACTGAAATGCTTCTGAAGGGTTCTGTTCAATTCAATTCCAAACACCTGCAGTAGATGCTCTACTAACTAAATACTGGCAAATTCTGATAGTTTAAATACTTTAACTACTTTAATCAGTATAAATACACAAATTTTAATGTCTACAAACGTTAATTAGAATCAAATATTGCCTTTAAACAACATAAAAACAAACAACACCTAACGTTAAAACTGAAAAACAACGTAAAAGCAACACATAACTTTGAAGTTATAAACTAAATTAGAACAAACTTTAATGTCTAAAAACGTTAATTTAAATCAAATATTGCCTTTAAACAACGTATAAACAAACAATACCTAACGTTTAAACTTAAAAACAACGTATAAGCAACTCATAAACCCATAACTTTGAAGTTATAAACTAAATTAGACCAAATTTTTAGGCCAAGGCTTAGCAAAGAAAATTCAAAAACCCCGCATATTAAAGCATTAAACTAAACGCCACAAAATCGGAAAGAAAACCGTATTTACGAAAAAAAATGTATTTACGATGATAAATTTGGTTTTAAAAGCATGTACCATTACCTTATTACGTTTAATTTATCCAAATTTAATCCCAAATTGGCGCGCACATTTTAATACATATCCAAAGTTGGTACGAACCACCGCACAAGACTTGAATTCAATAAAAAAAATCAAAAAATAAACCTGATTCAAAGCAACCGAGGCCCGAATAAAAATTTTATCGTGATAGCCCCGGGCCATCCAATATATATTATATCCATATATATTTTTTAAAATCCGTATAGTATATTTCTTTTTTGTGTGCCGGGGATATCCTTTTGGAAAAACCGGCGACGATACGTTAAGTTAACGTACGTCCGAAGCCAGACGCGACTAGCCTGCGAATGGGAAGCCGACGTCTCCCAGCCAGTTTTCGATTTTTAAAAGGGGTCACGTGTATGCCTTTCCCCCCTTTTTGGATAAGGCAATGTTTATAGTGAGCTAGCGCCACCTAGTTTACAAAGTTGGAACTATTATTATGGGGGTGTCGTATAAAGGTTGTAATGCGTATCAGGAGTGAATGAATGAATTAAAAATACGTATACATGGTAAAATGCTATGTAAATTAAATAAATAAAGGTGTGTAATGGTTTAGGGGTTTCGAATAAAGGTTGTAATGCGTTGTAATTAAGTGTATATGGTAAAACGCGATGTAAATTATGGAATTAAAGATATATAATGTTTTAGGGGTTTCGTATAAAGGTTGTAATGCGTATCAGGAGTGGATAAACGAACTAAAAATAAGTGTATATGGTAAAATGCTATGTAAATAGGTAAATAAAGGTATATATAGTTTTAGGGGTGTCGTATAAAGGTTGTAATGCGTATCAGGAGTGGATAAACAAACTAAAAACAGGTATATATGGTAAAACGCGATAAAAATTATTAAATGAAAGGTATAGGATGTTTTAGGGGTTTCTTATAAAGGTTGTTATGCGTATCATGAGTGCATAAACGATCTAAAAATAAGTATATATGGTAAAACACGATGTAAATTATTAAATGAAAGGTATATAAAGTTTTAGGGGTTTCATATAAAGGTTGCTTTGGTTTTATTACAGGTTTTATTAAACCAGGAGTCGATAAACAATAGGAGTATACAACTAATATTTATTTTCTAACTGAACTCATAATTCTCGTGACCCTTAACCTAACCTTGACCCCTAGAGTGCAACACATTAACGAAATGCCAACTTCACTTAATTGGATGAAAAACTAAAAAGGAAAAATCCGATAATACCAAAAAAAAAAAAAATAAATAAAAACCCAATAAGTTCAACTGAAAAATAATTCCGTCTTCAAAAATAAATAAAAAAAAACGAATTTTCTTTTTAAATAAATCATCCCACTTCATGTACTTGGGCAAGTTATAATTACCCCAGGAGCTCTCTCTTTTTTGGAATAGATTTACACCCTGTACAGGTTCAAATTCAAGAAGTCTTAGGCCTATAACATCGTTAAATTTTCCCTTTTCTCTTACATCTGGTCCAGGTCTTTAAAAACAATTTCTTTTCTCAAAGTTTAAGTTTTAAAAGTCTTGCCAATTAGCAAGCATTGCAGCCGGTTCATTTAAAATCAATAAGTCTAAAAATCTCTCTCTCTTTCTCTCTGGTACTTTAGGGGGTATTTGAGTAGCTTCTAACCACTTAAGGAAGGGGAAAAGAGTAGACTAAAGACTATTCGGGCCTTAGCACCCCAATTTTATGGCCAAATTATAAAAGACAGAGCCGATAATGAATTTACAAGTGATTCTCGCAGCCGCCTAAGCCTAAATTAATTTATTATTAATTAAATGGTTTGATAAATTAATTTTTAAAACCAAATATTTTTACTGGAAATTTTTGTTTAATTATTTATAACAGAACCGTGCGAAATGGGGTTAATTAATAATTATATTTTTACCTGTTTATAGATTTTTATAATTAAGGATTGGTGGTTAATTTTTGGTTCGTGGTAATTATAATTAGGGCATAATTTTAATTACTGTATTATTATTATTATTATTATTATTATTATTATTATTATTATTATTATTTATTATTAGGATTAAATATATTTTAAACTAAAATAAATAATTTTGGGGTTTCTATATATTTTTAAAACTAATTAACAAATCCTAGTTGTGATTGGTTCATCTTGTTTATTTGTGGGAATTTTAATTAGGGCATAATTTTAATTACTTAATTGTTATTATTATTGGGATTAAATATATTTTAAACTAAATTAATTTAATTTCGGGGTTTTATTAACTTCTATATATTTTTAAAACTAATTAACAAATTCTATTTGTGATTGGTTCATCTTGTTTATTTGTGGGAATTTTAATTACTTAATTATTGTTATTATTATTGGGATTAAATATATTTTAAACTAAAATTAATTTAATTTAGGTAACTTTTCAACTTCTATATATTTTTAAAACTAATTAACAAAATTCTAGTTGTGATTAATTCTACTTGTTTATTTTTAAAAATAAAGGGTACATTTTTCTTGGCAATTTCATTGGTTTAAAACCAGGAATAAATACAGCTACTAGGAAATATTACGCCCCCATATATCTCCAATGTTTTGTCAACTTTTGTGGGTATACCGGGCTTCAGAACTTACTAATACTTGTTACACTCTGTGTAATATTAGACTAATTTTAATTACCAGTTCTAGTTTCTCGTCATATGATTGGTTAAAAAAAAATAAATATATTTCTAACCCCAAAAACTACCAACAAAAACACCCTAAATTCAATTCAAAGTTCAACAGACCAACAGACCGCGACCATGAACCCTAAACCTTAACCTTCAAATTCAAAACACAATAATTTCACACCTAAACCTTACTTATTTCCCCCTCTATCTCAAACACTTCCGTTTCAACTTTAGTCAATACCACTTGTCCATATTCAAATAAACTTCAATATAGCGGTGTATCATTTAATAACACTGTCAATTCCTATTGACAAAAATCAAAAAAATCCAAAAAAAATCCCCTCTTCAAATAAATACGGTATCAATTCAAGAAATACATTCTAAAAAAGGCCTAACAATCTTAAGCCTAACCTGGCTGGATCTAAACCATTGAAGAAAAAAAACGTCACGTCGAGTTGGAACACAATAACCTACCCCTAGACTTGCACCTTACTTTAGTTAAAATCGCGTAAAGCTATAAATTTATATAGTTATAAAGGTGTTGGACACTTTATAGGATTTTATAGGGGAAAATCAAAGTCACGTGTTTTTATAGGATTAAATATAGGAATAAAAATGCATGCTCATATAATATAATACTAACTATTTTGGCTTAATTAAACTATATTATAGAAAAATTCCAAATAAATAAAAAAATAAATAATAACAAATTGGGGATTTTACTTTGAATTAAATTCAGAGGAACTTAATTAAATTAAATTAAATGATATAATATAATTAAAAAAATTAATCCTGAGTACAAACTCCGCCTGATCAATTTCGGTCAAATCTAGTCAAATCAGTCATCTCTATTTTAAAAGAGCCATAACTAAATTTTAATTAAAATAAATTTCATAATGATAAACTATAAACGAAAACTAAGACCCCCAAACTAAGCATCAAAAATATTATATAGGATATTATATTACAGTCTGACCTTTCATGAAATTATAGATATAATAATAATATAGGACAGGTTAAAAAATATACATAGGATTTTATAGGAACTATTTTACCATTGGTTTCCCAGCCTAAACTAAACTAAACGTAAAAAACTAAATAAAAAGGAAGTATCCATCCCCTTGGAACAAGGTCCAAAGTAGGGGGAAACAAGGAAAAACTTTCAAAGAATCGCCAATAGATGTCGGAGCCAAACCGCCAAGGACCGGAAAAACGACAATAAAACATTCCGGTCAACCCTGTCATGTTAAACAGTCGTGGCGTTAAACGCGCCAAAAGCCCACCACCCTTATCCAAAGCGACAGCTTAAATTGACAGCGAAGACAGTATGGGGGAAGATAAGTTTTCGACCTACTAACAAGTTAAGTTGACGTTGTTGAAATGAGAGAGAGGGAGAGAGACGGGGGAAAGGGGGGGAGAGAGAAAAAAAGCATGAAACCATTATTGCGGGGTGCGAGTGATAAATTGAAAACACGAAAAACGTCAACGATCCAACATCATAAGTCTTGCTTTTATGGGCAAATGGGAATACGTACATTTATATGAAGAATATTAGACGATATTTTAGCGCATGCGCACCTAGGTCTATAATTTAAAAAGAGGGATTTAATTTAGAAAGAATGACACGCGCCTTACCTAAAACTAAAAAAGGGATGGGGATTGATTATATTTATATACTTCTAAGATGCAAGTATTATTAACTTCGGATATAATTTTAGGTTATTTATTTCCTGCCAATTTGTTTGTTTATTTGTTTATTTCTCAGGTTCTGGTTAGTATTAGTATCGTTGGAAAGCTAAGAAATGGGGCTATAACATACTCGAAGGACATCCCCGTATCCCTAACAGAACCAGAGTTATACGGTGTTATGTAAATAAGCCCAGTTAACTCTATGGAGAGGATGTTAATTAACATTTTGCATAATTACTCGGTCGCTAATTATCGCAACCCCCAAGTATTTAGTACCATTGTAAAGCTAAGAAATAGGGCTATAACATACTCAAAGGAAATCCCCGTATCTCTTTTAGAACTAGAGTTATAAGGTGTTGTAAATAAGCCCAGTTAACTCTATGGAGAGGATGTTAATTAACATTTTGTTTAATTACTCGGTCCCTAATTATCGCAACCCCCAAGTATTAGGTATCATTATAAAGCTAAGAAATAGGGCTATAACATACTCAAAGGACATCCCCGTATCTCTAATAGAACCAGAGTTATACCTCTCTAAACAAAAACTAAGAAAATACAGCATCATACATTTTGCTAACATTTTCGAGCCCAATTTCAAAGAACCCAAAAAACCCCTAAGAGTAAGAAGATGCGTGATGCCCAACCACAAGTATTTTTCCAATACATAAATATAGATGGCGCTGCCGTATGGAGAAAGCGAGAGAGAGATAGAGAGAGGGGAAACCATTTTAAAATCAAGGTGAATAAATATTTCAAAAGGGAATAGAAAGAACCCTAAAAAAACCCTCACACACACACAAGGCCTAGGCCTACTTCTTCCCAGAAGTTGAACCCCGAACAAATCCAAAACGATACACCATAGGATAGTACAAGGGCGGTGGCAATTTAAGTTCAAAGACCGTAAGCGAGCGAGTCTCTTGCTGCAAGTCTGAACTGCACCGAGTCTATCTTCAAAAAGATTTACCCAATATCCCCCAAAGAAGAAAGAATTGAGAGAAAAATATACCTAACAGATTGTAGCGGCGCCTAGCGGTTACTTCTTTAACTAAAAACGAGAGGAAATCGTTGAAGCGAAGACATAGATACGCATGATGTAACATAATCTAAAAACTTTTTATATACTCTATTTATTTTGCGTTACCAAGAAAAAAAGGGGTGGTAATATATAATATATGTATATATTGTTTTATAACGAAGTTATTTAAATGTACATAGGTGTTTACTTTATTGTTTATGTACTATGTTTGTCTTCAGAAATCAGTAATGAAGGGGTTGTTGTCATGTGTTCTTTGTTCTTTGGGAAATTTTTAATTTCGAGTCGATAATGTTCAGTCACAATTAAAAATGGGATATGAGGTTAAGGTATCCTCGTTGTGATTGGTTCTTAAAGAGATTTACGCGTTTGTATTACGTTATAGGTTGCAACGGAATGCGTATTCGTGTTCAGTTTGATTCAAGCTTTAAAATGAGTATAAACACAATAGGGTTCTGTTTGGGGGTGTGTCTTATGGTCATGATGACGTCATGATTTTACTGTATCTTTGTCGAGATTGGTTATTATGAGATTTTACGTGATTGCAATACTTTATAGGCTGTGATGAAATGCGTTTTCGTGTTCAGTTTGATTCAAGCTTTAAAATGAGTATAAACACAATAGGGTTCTGTTACGGGGCGTGTCTTATGGTCATGATGACGTCATTATTATATGGTATTTTGTAGTGATTGGTTATTATGACATTTTACGTGTCGGGGTTACGTTATTGGGTTTTATGATAAGCGTATTAAGGTTGGGTTCGAGATAAGCTTTAAAATGAGTATAAACACAATAGGGTTCAAAACTTTCTTGGCGGGGAAGCGCATCATGTTGTCATGATGACGTCATGACTTGTGGGAGTAGCTTAATCGGGGCTTTTATGTGACTGAGTGTGTCGTTATTTTTAAGTTAAAAATTTAAGCCTAGGGTTTAAGTTATATGGGGTAAGGAGATACATATTAGCATAGTGTTTGGTTCAAGATTTAAAATTGTCAAGATGAAAATCATCATATGTCGTCATAAACTCATAATTCATGATAATGGTACATTGTAGGTATTCAAATTAAAGCCCACTTCAAGACGCGTTCAACCGCACAAGTTATGAGAAAATTCGCGAAGGTACAATATCTCAAAAAGCCTTTTAAATAAATACAAAAACGTTTCGCTTACCTTATTCACAGGATGCCTGACTAAGACGTGATTTCGATTAACAAACTGGTCAACTTGGGCTGGCTTTGGCGATAAACTTCTCGCCGTGGGCAGTTGTCCACCGGTCGTACTGACCGCGGCGCTAGCGGCGTTTCCGGTTTTAGTTTCCTCCCGCTGTTCGCTCTTGACGACCGTACTGGCCGCTAGGGGCGTGGTTGGCGTTGCGGCGCTTTGAGAACTATAGGAAGATGACCCTTGAGTTGGCGGGTCTGAACTGACCGCTTGACCAGTACTGGCCGCAGACGGAGATTCTGGTCTTTTAGATTCAGTTTTGACCGCTCGTGTCGCCACTGGAACTTTGATACCAGGTGCGGGCTACGTGGAATTACTTACCATTAGCTCTATTTGCTTTTGATAATAGTGATGATAGTAATAATGTGTTTAAAATCGTTATTACCTGATTGGTCATAATCTTGGGCTTGCTGGAGTTGGAAACAGTGGCTGAAGGCCTATATTGCGTACTGGCAGGGCTGCCAGGAGGTTGGTTAAATTTATTTGGGGGTGGTGGCGCCACCGTCGTTGAGTTTATATGATTATTATTCGCTGGAGATTGCTGTTGCGTCGTCTGCGAAGGCGACAGTCGATTCTGCGCCGGCGTACTGGGCATACTGTTGTTCAAATGAGGCTCGGGGCTAACCCTGTTATTGTTCTCCACTATCTTCAAATTCGTCTGCAATTAAAAATAACAAAGTTTTCGTAACTCGTAAACTATAAATCAGAAACATATCTTGCGAGTACTCAAATTAAAGCCCAGAATAAGACGCGTTCAATTATCTACATCTCAAAGCTCCATACCTTATACGTCACTCGCAATAACTCAAAATAAAATTCAAAGTAGCTCATAAAAATAAATTCAAAGTAGCTCATAAAAATAAATTCAAAGTAGCTCATAAAAATAAATTCAAAATAACTCATGAACTATTCATGATAAATATATCATCAAGGTATTCAAATTAAAGCTGATGTTGAGACGCGTTAAACTATCTAAATATCAAATCTCCATACCTTATACGTCACTCATAAAACTTAAAACAGCTCAAAACCATTAAACTCAAAATAACTCATGAACTATTCATGATAAATATATCATCAAGGTATTCAAATTAAAGCTCAAGTTGAGACGCTTTCATTTAACCTAATTTCAAACCTCCATGACTTACGACTCACTCAAAAAGTCTAAAAACAAATATAAAAAATTATAAAACTTTGCAGTTACAGAAAAACTAGGCAAATAACTCCAATTCAAAAAGCATAAGTAATAAATAAGAACGAACCCTTTCGAGTTATGTTAAAAACGCGAGTGAACTATTATAACTTTTGACATGGAAAAACGTTATTAAATGTTTTCAGGTACCTTTACCTTTCAAAAGTTTCAGTAGGTGTTACGAGCTCTACGTTTATACTAAAACATTTTAAACAACATAGAATTTTCTAAAGTACTCATATGCATTACTAAGAGCGTCTAAACAGTATGCTAATTTTCATTTTAACACCGATAAAACGTTAAAGAGCGACATCTGTCGTTAAAAAAATAAATTAACTGTTAAAAAATTATTTATTCATAAGATATGTATGTTGCTTCCATAAGTTTGTTGAATTAATATCTGGTAACTTAGAAACTGAAAGGCTTGTAATGAATTTGAAGTGAGTGAGTGAGTGAGTGAGTGAGGTAGGTCATAGATTCGAGAGGAGGTAAAGCGAGCTAGGGAGGTCTGGTGAGTGAGTGGGGCGCTGCTGTCAAATTTGGGCTTAGTAATGCAGACTAAATAGGAGTGCCTAGATGGAATTAGGTCCTAGCTGCAAAATTAATTAACCACCACCGAGTGTACTTGGGACTTCAATTTAATTCACTTCCGTCGTTCTCCTTCTCGAACTATAGTTATCTCGAGCTGCTCTAAGTCTCTCAGTAGCATTACGAACTTGTATTGGTAGGTGTCATACTTATGGAACATAAACTTATTATAGATTTTCCAGGTTTGTACGAACCCTGGACTTATGATGATGGTATGGTATACATTATTGGTTCGAGAGCACACACTATTCAATCCAATCAACTGCTATCAATCAAACTGCAACAATTACCCCAAAGGGTTCCCCCTTAAGCCTTGGCTATGGCTATGGCCATAGCTAAGATCATCAATTCTATGTTAATTATATTAAGGTTTAGGAGGAGTTTGTATGTATGTAGTAATGGCCTCGAATACGTCACAATATGGGTCAGTTCGAATGAAGCACCGGTCAACTCGGAAGAAGGGGGGGGGAATGAAATTGGATGAGAGAGAGAGGGAGGGAGAGTTGCTAAAGCCGCTTCGAAACAGAGTTTCTCCGATAAAACAGAGAAAGCTGCATGAAGGAGCAAGAGAGAGAAAGAGAGAGAGGAGAGAGAGGTTCCAAGGTCGTTTTAGGAACTTGGGGCTTTCATAACAGCAAAATGCGGAAATAAAATAGTCGCCTTATATAAAGAAAAGGAAGTTTGCGTCTCAAATTGAAAGTGCAGCCTTTATTGATTCTAATTTAGATCAATCCTCTCTAAGGGGTTGGGAAGAAGATTACTGGGAGATGAACTATGAAGGTTTTTCTGGCTGGCTTTTTTGACCGATTCCAAGATGTATTTATTATATATGGATGAGATTTTCAATATATTTCTCCGAATCGGTTATGGTCTTTATAAGATTTCCTGACTTGCTAACGATCATTTGAACATTTTTCTGACTTATTAATAAGCTTTTGACCATTGTCGGATTTGCGAATGAATTTTTTCAACGTTTTCTGACTTGTCAATCATTGTTTGATGATTCCCTGGACTTGCGAATACACTTCAGACCATTTCCTGACTTACCAACGACCTCTCGACCATTCCTTAACTTTAAAATGACCTTTCAAACCCTCCTCAACTCCAAGCTGACCTTTCAAACCCTCCCTAACGACAAACTGACCTTTCGAACCCTCCCTAACGACAAACTGACCTTTCGAACCCTCCCTAACGACAAACTGACCTTTCGAACCCTCCCTAACGACAAACTGACCTTTCGAACCCTCCCTAACGACAAACTGACCTTTCGAACCCTCCCTAACGACAAACTGACCTTTCGAACCCTCCCTAACGACAAACTGACCTTTCGAACCCTCCCTGACTATAAACTGACCTTTCGAACCCTCCCTGACTATAAACTGACCTTTCAAACCTTCCCTAACAACAAAATGACCTTTCAAACCTTCCCTAACAACAAAATGACCTTTCAAACCTTCCCTAACAACAAAATGACCTTTCAAACCTTCCCTAACAACAAAATGACCTTCCAAACCCTCCCTAACAACAAACTGACCTTCCAAACCCTCCCTAACAACAAAATGACCCTCAAAACCCTCCCTAACAACAAAATGACCCTCAAAACCCTCCCTAACAACAAAATGACCCTCAAAACCCTCCCTAACAACAAAATGACCCTCAAAACCCTCCCTAACAACAAAATGACCCTCAAAACCCTCCCTAACAACAAAATGACCCTCAAAACCCTACCTAACAACAAAATGACCCTCAAAACCGTCCCTAATGACAAACTGACCCTCCAAACCCTCCCTAACGACAAAATGACCCTCCAAACCCTCCCTAACGACAAACTGACCCTCCAAACCCTCCCTAACGACAAACTGACCCTCCAAACCCTCCCTAACGACAAACTGACCCTCCAAACCCTCCCTAACAACAAACTGACCCTCCAAACCCTCCCTAACAACAAACTGACCCTCCAAACCCTCCCTAACAACAAACTAACCTTCCTAAATCATCAAATCACAATAAAATCTAATTTGACCACATAAAATACAATCAAATTCAAATTCGTTACCACAATTTAAAATAAAATAAAAATAAATTAAATCACAAACCATTTGAATCAAAAGCTTAATTAATTAATTAGTCTTTAAGCTAAAAACAAAAACACTAACCTAAGGTAACAGTTCAACCAATAAATAAATAAATAAATAAACCATACAACAATCTCGGCACACACATCTCTGTTGAAGCCCCAGCATTCCTACTAATGCAACCTTGTCTTGAAAATCAAACCCCCATTATATACAAGTTATCCCCTACTATATAGTCGTAAATTCCCTTCCCAAGGATACTTTGGATATAAAAAAAAACCAGGTCCCGGATACAAGAGATCGTAAGAGACGGTTACCATGACAACCGAATCCGAGAGCGGCTAGAGAAGCACTTGCCGAGTGGGCTACGCGGAGTTAATGCATAGTTCGTTTCAACTCTAATTTACAATAAAGTTAAACCTACAACGTTGATACGGCATTGAATATAGCCTTACACGTGGTGCAAACTTAGATTGACGCTATTTAGAAATTTCATTTAGCAGTTTAACAAGTGTCACTTTTTCTTATTTAAAAATAAATAAAATAATTGCTACTCTAGTCTTCATTACTCCTTGTTTTTATATTACATATTTATTTAATAATTATTTTTGTAGGCTATTTAAATATATTTCTAGAGTTTCACCATTATCATTAAAATAAGTTCATAATTAAAAGCAGTGTTTAAAGAGAGAGTGAAATGGAAAATGAAGTGATATATTTTTAAAACTCGATTCTTCTACTACTAACATAAGTTTATAAGTGATATGTATGTTCATTCCATAAGTTTGTTTAATTAATATCTGGTAATTTAGAAACTGAAAGGCTTGTAATGAATTTGAAGTGAGTGAGGTAGGTCATAGATTCGAGAGGAGGTAAAGCGAGGGAGGCCTGGTTGGTGAGTGAGGTGGCGCTGCTGTCAAATTTGGGCTTAGTAATGCGGACTAAATAGGAGTGTCTAGATGGAATAGGTCTTAGCTGCAAAATTAATTAACCACCACCGAGTTTACTTAGGACTTCAATTCAATTCTCGCTTCCCTCGTTCTCCTTCTCGAACTAGTTATCTCGAGCTGCTCTAAGTCTCTCAGTTGCATTACGACAAAGTATAGGCAGTGCAAATCATACTTATCACTTATAAACTTATGATCGTAATTATACTTTGACAAGACATTCACGTGATTTTTGGGTATTTAATTAAAAACTTTAAAGTTTAATTAGAATCTTACCTCAATAACAACTGAATTAGGTTCCCTATGATCACAAGGCGTTAATCCAACACGTGGTGAATCTTTCCACTGTCCAGTGTCTATTTTTGGATCAAAAATATTCTTGACCACACCAAAATTTAGGCCAGGATTTAAGGTACCACCAACGCTCATCTAAATTTCCAAAAAAAAAGAATAATACGGAAAAAAGGGTTAGAAATTTAAATAATTTTTCTCTTATAAAATTGAATTTTTATACGATTAAAAGTACTTTAGATTAAAAGTAGGCTTAGTAAATTTGGGGGATTTTTTAGGGGGGTGGAATAAAATAATCCAGGGTTCAAACAATAAAACGAAACGAACGACAACGAGGGGATAACCACTTCGCCTTTCATTTTACAGGGTTCATACAACTTTTGGAAAGCAAATTTCCCTGAGATTTCCATGAGGTTTTTTCCCATATACTTCCCTGAATTCTCCAGGTTTTTCCCGTATATGGAGTATCCTATGGAGCAAATGTTAACGAAGGAAGGGGGGGGGGGCAAATAGGACTATTACATAATCAAAGGACATCCCCGTATCTCTAATATAACCAGAGTTATGAGCAATCAAAGTTTAGTGTAATGTTAATCCTATGGAGGGGATGTTTATGAACATTTTGCTTAATTACTCGGCCCCTGTTTGACGCAAATTTCCCTGAATTTTACTAAAAATTTTAAATTTCCCTGAATTTTCCCTGAGGTTTTTGTCAACTATTTATTTCCCTGGTTTTTCCCTGAGGTTTTTGTCAACTATTTATTTCCCTGAATTTTCCCTGAGGTTTTTGTCAACTATTTATTTCCCTGAATTTTCCCTGAGGTTTTTGTCAACTATTTATTTCCCTGAATTTTCCCTGGGTTTTTTTCAACTATTTATTTCCCTGGTTTTTCCCTGAGGTTTTTGTTAAATATTTATTTCCCTGATTTTTCCCTGAGGTTTTTGTCAACTATTTATTTCCCTGATTTTTCCAGGTTTTCCAGGTTTGTACGAACCCTGTTTTAAAAAGGTGAGGTTAATTAGCAGTAACCATTGAAGGATGTACAAAGAGTGAGTTAGTGATTAGTCCCTCGATTAGAGATAATTTTGTTAAAAAGTTCTAGAACAATGAATAAAAAAAATATGTTTCAAATACTAGACGAAATCAGGAAACACTCAAATTTGAAGAGCGGGGGTTGAAAAAAATCTAGAAATTTCTAAAACGAAAGAAGTACTTTGATACTTCAATAGCACTTGAAATGAATAAAAGCTATTTGCATACTATTTTAAAATTGAGCGATTTTTCATTTTCTTTTTTAATTCAATTTCTATATTGAAATAAAGTCAAAAAGGCCCTTCCAATAATAATCGAGTACTGGCACCTAATCAGCTTTGAGTGTATAAGAGTAAATAGGGAGTTTATATGGACTGCTATTAATATATTTTACCAAACATAACTTTAACTAATATTTTATTAAAGGGGTAATGAAAATATGAAATATTTCGACAAGATGAATAATAATTTTTTAATAGATTTGAAGTAATGACACCTAAGTAGCTTTGAGGGTATCAGAGCAAATAGAGATATTATATGGACTGCCATTAATATATTTCCCAACACACAATTTTAATTAATATTATATTAAAAGGGGTAAGAAAAATAATAATAATAATTTTTTAATAGATTTGAAGTAATGACACCTTAGTAGCTTTGAGGGTATTAAAGTAAATAGAGAGGTTATATAATCTACCATTAATACACTCCCCAGCACAATATTAATATTTTATCGACTTTAAGCATTTAATTATGTACAGGGTGTTCATAACAAAAAGATTAATTGTAATTACAGTTTGCAGTATAAGTACAATCATGAAGTGGGATGCATCTAGGGATGGTAAGTTCTATGGGAAATCAATCAATTAATCAATCTCGAGTCCGAAAATATATTTAACATCTATACTTCTATGACCACACCCATTTTGTTTGACCCCCCCATAAGGGATGCATGTACTATACACCCCCTAACACAAGTTAAAGTTATGAACATTAACATTGGAAACAGTGTTTTATACAATGATTCATTCCTATTAGCTGTATGCATTCCTAATTCAAGAAGAAGATATTCTAATAAACACATTGTTACATAAAAATAAAAACTTTAGTAAAATAAATAAATAAAACAGGGCCAAAATAATTCAGCGAAATTTTCCATTCCAGAGTCCAGACACGTGACTGTTTCAATTTTTATTTCTTTATTATTATCTTTTTCATGCCCAGAAAGTATTTCTACTCCAGTATAGCTACATCCTCCTTGATATTTTGGTCTAACCTACCAACCACAATTGCTGTGTTTTATTTTTCTTATACCTACCCCTTTTGATAGATACCAAATTAACTTGCAAACACTGCAGTCTATTCACAGAGTATCAACATAAGTTTATAAGATATGTTCAATATAAGTTTGTTTAATTAATATCTGGTCATGACAAACTGAAAGGCTTGTAATGAATTTGAAGTGAGTGAGTGAGTGAGGTAGGTCATAGATTCGAGGAGGTAAAGCGAGGGAGGCCTGGCTGGTGAGTGAGGTGGCGCTGCTGTCAAATTTGGGCTTAGTAATGCCGACTAAATAAGAGTGCCTAGATGGAATTATTTCCTGGCTGCAAAATTAATTAACCACCACCACCGAGTGTACTTAGGACTTCAATTTAATTCTCGCTTCCGTCGTTCTCCTTCTCGAACTAGTTATCTCGAGCTGCTCTAAGTCTCTCAGTAGCATTACGAATAGTATAGGTAGTGCATATCATACTTATGGAACGAACATATCACTTATAAACTTATGGTATAAACAATACTCTCTTTCCACTTCCTCCTTAAGTTGTCGTTGAACGTATCTTATTATTTAGATTCAAAGTCTGTTCGAGACAGGAGCAGTTTACCGACGATAAAGGAAACTAATCAAAGAATGAAGGAATACTTGTTTAACCTTGTATACAGTCATTGCTAACTGCTCCTGAAGAGCAACTTGAGTGTGTATTCGCTTCGTGAACACTCTCTAAACTGCGCTCCTAAAAAAACACAAGAGAAATCGTGTATGCCATACACATAAGGTAGAAATGGACTACACCATTTTTTCTTTTCTCTTATTGGTCAATTATTACACGAGCTACTTTCATGATACTTGGTGCAATTACTCTACAGAATGTGCAATTACTCTACGGAATGTGCACTATATCGTGGTGGTATTACTTTTCATTTATAACCAAAAATAAAATAGTTAGGACCAGTTTAAGGTGATATGAAGTGTTCAAACTTGATAATCATTTTAACCTAATTATTGCAAGAGAGATTATAATTTTAACCTAATTATTGCAAGAGAGATTATAATTTTAACCTAATTATTGCAAGAGAGATTATAATTTTAACCTAATTATTGCAAGAGAGATTATCATGATACTTGGTGCAATTATGCTATGGAATGTAGACTATATCCTGGTGCTATTACTTTTAATTTTAATCCAAAAATAAAATTGTTACAAGCCGTTTTAAGTGATATAAAGTGTTCAAACTTTATAATCATTTTAACCTAATTATTGCGAGAGCGATTATCATGATACTTGGTGCAATTACTCTATGGAATGAACACTGTATTGAGGTGCAATTACTCTACGGAATGTGTACTTTAATGT
Source organism: Phalangium opilio (assembly GCA_019434445.1). Classification (NCBI taxonomy): domain Eukaryota; kingdom Metazoa; phylum Arthropoda; class Arachnida; order Opiliones; family Phalangiidae; genus Phalangium; species Phalangium opilio. Next base: position 19,788 of record JAEQBA010004525.1, on the reverse strand, counting down.
GGTGCTATTACTTTTCATTTTAAACCAAAAATAAAATAGTTAAGACCAGTTTTAAGTGATATGAAGTGTTCAAACTTTATAATAATTTTAACTTAAATATTGCGACAGCGATTATAATGATACTTGGTGCAATTACTCTATGGAATGTAAACTGAATCGAGGTGTAATTACTCTACGGAATGTGCACTTTAATATGTTGTTATTCCTTCTCATTTTAAAATCCAAAAATAACATAGTTACGACCAATTTTAAATGATTTTAAAATTCAAATAATAATAAAATTTATGAATATCAATAATTAGGGAATATTTCCTTTATTTACGTATTGGTTGGGATATATCCTTTCAACACAACAAGCGTGGGTAGATCTTCAAGAAATGAATGGTTCTTTTCCGGACTGTTAAAAATCTCTCAATACGTTAATCCCCGTCGTTAAGTATGAACACAACAAAAGGAACTAGCTTCCGCCTACCCCCCCTTCTCCACCCCCTTCTTCGTATAAACATAAGTTTATAAGTGATAAGTATGATATGCACTACCTATACTATTCGTAATGCTTCTGAGAGACTTACAGCAGCTCGAGAAGGAGAACGACGGAAGCGAGAATTGAATTGAAGTCCTAAGTACACTCGGTGCACGTGGTTAATTAATTTTGCAGCTTGGACCTATTCATTCCACCTAGGCACTCCTATTTATTTAATCTGCATTACTAAGCCCCCTTTGACAGCAGCGCCACCTCACTCACCAACCAGGCCTCCCTCGCTTTACCTCCTCTCGAATCTATGACAACTACCTCACTGACTCACTCACTCACTCACTTCAAATTCATTACAAGCCTTTCAGTTTGTCATGACCAGATATTAATTAAACTAACTTATGGAAGGAACTACCATATGAACTTATGGCTGTATGTATTTAATCCTTGCTTTCTCCGAAGTTACAACTACACAAATAAGTATGTAAGTATATAAACAAACGTTTTCCAAAACTAAGGGGCGGGGCACGCACAGTGTCGTCTGCACGATATTAAGGGTTAAGAAGAAACATTGATAAGACGGCATTTTAGACGCAAAGTCCCCTTGTTGTTTGAAGGCATAACTTAAGTTCACATACTGCCCTTCAAGCCTCATAACTCTGATGAAGTCTTTCTAACAGCGTCGTTTCATTGGTTAGTAACGCACAGCGAGATATACTATTTAGCTCCACCCACAAAACCCGCCTAGATACCTTGACTGAAAATGCATATCTACACAATGATTCCCAGTAGATGTATGCATTCCCTGGTTTTTAAATCAAAAAATTTCAAGATAACAAACTTTCTTAGGCCAGATTTTGACTTACATCTACTCAATGGTTCCTAGTAGCTGTATGCATTCCTAGGGTTTCAAATAAAAAAACTTTCAAGATAACAAACTTTCTTGGGTAGATTTTGACTTATATCTACTCAATTATTCCTAGTAGCCGTATGCATTCCCTAGGTTTTAAATCAAAACTTGGAAGATAACAAACTTTCTTAGGGTAGATTTTGACTTATATCTACACAATGGTTCCTAGTAGCTGTATGCATTCCCTGGGTAAGATAACAAACTTTCTTAGGGCAGATTTTGACTTACATCTACTCAATTATTCCCAGTAGCTGTATGCATTCCCTGGGTTTTAAATCAAAACTTGGAAGATAACAAACTTTCTTAGGGTAGATTTTTGACTTATGTTCTAGAATTACAGTTTGCGTGTTCCTGTTAGACATTGGCTAAGATAGAAATACCGCTTTACCTTGAGAGTGAGTGTGTGGATGGGGAAAGGGGGTGGAGCCAACGGTACTGTACTTTTGCTCCAATGATATTGATTTTTTGACGCCGAGTAAAGCGGAACTATACGGAACTTGGGAACCGATTTCGAATGAAAATAGCCAAGACTAAAGATTTTTTCTCACAGACCCCTCCACCTAGCCCCCTAAGAGGGGGTTTGGGGTGGAAGAGGGGGTTAGGGTTAAGAGATAGTGGTTTAAGGTTGTAGTCAACAAAGCTAGTGTACCATTTATGACAGCGGTTTAATCACTTTTCCACTTTTGATTAACGTACAGTACTATGAAGTACAACACTTTCAGTTGATTAAACTTGACTTAATCTCAATCAAAAATGAAAATTTAAGAAATAAATTGAAGTTACGAAAATTCCTGAGACTTTGGTTTTGGTATAAAATAGATTTTCAAACTTATTTTCAAAATGAGTGAATTTATTTAACTTTTATATAACATTTCAATCTCAGTTTCAAAATTCTAGACATTTTTAAGGATTGCTCTAGAGTTTTCTGTGTTAAGAGAGGATCGGGAGAAACTTTCATCCCCAGAAATTTCACCCACTAAAATAAAATTCCCTGACTTTGCTGAAACTTTTAAAATTCCCTGACTTTGCTGAAACTTTTAAAATTCCCTGACTTTGCTGAAACTTTTAAAATTCCCTGACTTTGCTGAAACTTTTAAAATTCCCTGACTTTGCTGAAACTTTTAAAATTCCCTGACTTTGCTGAAACTTTTAAAATTCCCTGACTTTGCTGAAACTTTTAAAATTCCCTGACTTTGCTGAAACTTTTAAAATTCCCTGACTTTGCTGAAACTTTTAAAATTCCCTGACTTTGCTGAAACTTTTAAAATTCCCTGACTTTGCTGAAACTTTTAAAATTCCCTGACTTTGCTGAAACTTTTAAAATTCCCTGACTTTGCTGAAACTTTTAAAATTCCCTGACTTTGCTGAAACTTTTAAAATTCCCTGACTTTGCTGAAACTTTTAAAATTCCCTGACTTTGCTGAAACTTTTAAAATTCCCTGACCTTTTCGGCCCATTTTTAAATTCCCTGACTTTTCCAGGTTTTCCCTGACCCGTGGCAACCCTGAAGCTAGTTGAACCCAGACCACCTTACCCTACGCACCTTATTGTATACATTTTCTTATAACCCCCCTTTCAATGATCTAGCTACTTTATGCCTCCATCATGGGGGATGGGGTGTTCCCCCTACGCTACCTCGCTACCGTACCCAATAAACCCAGCTACCACCGTACCACCACTCACCAGTCTCACCTACACCTACCTACCACCACAAACACGCGTATACCCAACTCTCTCCCTCTCTCAGTCTCTCCTCATGTTATTAGGGCCATCAAATGGCACTGCACCACCTGCCTCCCTAAAGTAAGGGAATCCCATTCCCAAGTACAAGTACAAGCGAGACCTGCACTATTCCTAATGTAACACTCACTATCCCGTGCAACATGGTTTTAATTTTACACATGGGGTTAAGAGGCTTCCCAACCCCAACAACGCCCCACCACGTTTTTACCTTTGTTAAATTGGCTAAGGTAACGAAGTGGTGTAAATGGACGGAAGGTCAAGGTAAGGTAACAAAGCTACCTGATGTATTGTGGTGTAAATGGACTGGACGTACGGTCAAGAAGACGACTACAAACGATTTAGTATTACCAAGAAGTTATATCTAGTTTACTAGGGAGAAGGTTTAAGATGCCTCCTAAGTATTCCCCCGCGCCATAGTCCTGCAGCCCCCCTTTTCAAAATACAAGGGGGGACGTAAAAGGAGGCTGCCCCGGGCTATTTCGCCTCCTCTCCTCAGTCGGAAAATATGACTGTAATTTTTTTCTCATTCGCGTCGCGCTGACGTGCACGAGTTTTCAAGAACCAATCAGATGCTGCTGGTTGTAATTTAGGGGGGGGATTAACTCCGGACACGTCTACGTAACGTTTGGACTGGAGATAAAACTTCTGGAAATGTGGGGGCGCGAATTTATACCTTCTCCCTAATAAACTAGATATCACTTCTTGGTATTACCAATAAGCCTAACCACCTGGTGTCTTATGTTTTAATTTAAACATTGGTTTTGAACGAAGACAATTATGTTATTTGTGATACAAACGCATGAGTAAGTATCTGAGACCATTTCCTTTACGTTTTGCAAATTCGAAAAACATATTCTGTCCATTTTAATGATCTTTCAAGGCAGTTAAGTTTGCTTGTTGTTATCATTTTGAATTTGCATATATGGATTTACTTACTCTCTCGCGAAACCGTGCGATTGTCTGTTGAACAATAATGTACAGTCGAAACACTTTAGTATACACGCAATATATATTCAACCGCATATATAATTTATAGCAAAACTATTTTTGTAAATATAAATAAACAATGTCTATCCAGTTGCAACTATGATTTATTTACACATTGTACATTCAACTTTAAAAATGTGTGATTTAATTCAATTGTTTCGTTGCAAGGAAAGATAGGTTTATTCCCAATGGTATCGTTACAAGGAGAGCAAGGTTTATCCCAATGGTTTCGTTGCAAGGAAAGCTACGTTTGTCCCAATGGTATCGTTACAAGGAGAGCAAGGTTTATCCCAATGGTTTCGTTACAAGGAAAGCAACGTTTGTCCCAAAGGTTTCGTTACAAGGAAAGCAACGTTTGTCCCAATGGTTTCGTTGCAAGAAAAGCTACGTTTGTCCCAATGGTTTCGTTACAAGGAAAGCTACGTTTGTCCCAATGGTTTCATTGCAAGAAAAGCTACGTTTGTCCCAATGGTTTCGTTACAAGAAAAGCTACGTTTGTCCCAATGGTTTCGTTACAAGAAAAGCTACGTTTGTCCCAATGGTTTCGTTACAAGGAAAGCTACGGTTGTCCCAATGGTTTCGTTACAAGGAAAGCTACGGTTGTCCCAATGGTTTCGTTACAAGGAAAGCAAGGTTTTTGCCAATGGTTTCGTTACAAGGAAAGCCAGGTTTAGCCCAATGGTATCGTTGCAAGGAAAGCAAGGTTTATCCCAATGGTTTCGTTACAAGGAAAGCAAGGTTTATCCCAATGGTTTCGTTACAAGGAAAGCTACGTTTGTCCCAATGGTTTCGTTACAAGGAAAGCTACGTTTGTCCCAATGGTTTCGTTACAAGGAAAGCTACGTTTGTCCCAATGGTTTCGTTACAATAAAAGCTAGCCAAAGCTATCCCAATGGTTTGTTACAATAAAAGCTGCTACCCAAAGCTATCCCAATGATTTTGCACGTAATTTAACCCAATATATAATTAATCCCTTCCAATAAATACCTTTAATAGAGAGATTAAGCAAAAGTCTAAAATAAAACCTTCTTCAAAACCCTACAATTATGAACTCACAAAGTAAAACAATCCCTAAACCCATTTTAAACACCACACTCATCCACATCTTAACCTCTCTAAAGAAAATAAAAAACACATCACAAAACATCACACGTGACATGATGCCTTGACCCAGAGATCCTTTACATATATATCTTTTACGTCAGAGACCTTTAAGAGAGGGAACCAACACACACCCCTCAAACCCTCGCCACATCCAAGCAGATCGAAAGCATAAGCTCTCCTGGATGGCAGAAAACCCGAAACTCCGAAAGCGCAGCTAGCTAGCTAGCAAGTTCGTCGTCGGACATAATCAGCTGATATTCTCAAAGCGCTAGCTAGCCCCCGTTTTCACTCGCTTCACCATCATCATCCCCCCCATACCGAGTAAAATTTCATTCCCCCATACTCTCTACAACTTTTCATTTCCCCCTTTATGCCGTCCCCCCCCTTAAGCCAGCCGCAAACCCTCTCCTGCTCTATCTCTCTCTCTCCACCCGCTACGGCCCCAACAGAGGGGAAAGAAGAAAAGGTGGGGGAAGTGGATATCTGGCAGCATTGCTCTCTCTCGCGCGCGCTGGAAAATCTACACAAAGTAAAGGAGATATTCCAAAAATGTTATTTTTCGACAAAGCCTTGCGAATTTCGAAAAGAGACTAGGACGAAAACTAAGATTTTTCGTTTTTATTTATTTCACAACGCAATTCGCCCCCGCCCGGGGGGAAAGCATAAAACTTATGGATGGGGGGGGGGCGCTAAATCGCTTCTAATAAAGTTCCTAACACTTTAATAAAAACTATAATGCTTAAACACTCTATTAACGAGTGATGGGTACAATTGTTATTATTAATAAAATTATTACATACCCTACCATTTTTATTATTATTATAACTTTCTTATTTATGGTCCCATTTTGACCTACTTTGGTTTATTTTGTAGCGTATATTCCACTCTATTAGGTATGTATGGAGTGCGTTTTCGGGGTTGGGGTTTTCTTTTTAATCTGACCGAGTTGGTAGGTCAAAATTGGGAAAGAATTAATTAAGGTTTCACCAAAAAAATAAAAATTCTATTTGATATAATTGGATTATATCTTAATTATTATTTATGGTTGGTCGTATTTAGACCTAATCTGGTTTATTTTGTAGCATGTTATTTATTAAGTTATTTTGACATATTAAAAATAAGATAAAATATGGTCAAAAATTGGGAATCGGGTCGGAAATAGCCCCAAGGAAATTTAAAGAGTTCGACAACCATTTTATGTATTAACTTCTTAAATAATTTATCTAGTATATCTTCCTTATTTACAGTCCAATTTTGACCTACTCTGGCTTGTTTTGTAGCGCATATTCTCCTCTACAATATAAGGTATTCACGAGATCTTTTTAACGAGACCAATAAGGTCAAAATGGGACCATAATCAAAAGACAAGGTCAAATAAAAAAATATTTATATTACCAAATGAAAAAATATTAAAAAATCAAATTGAGCTATTTTGTTTATAATTTGTTGACCTTGGTTCAAACGTTCTTGACCTTTTAATACTAAACCACAACAAAATGGGCGTAGGGGGGACCCAAACAATCAGGCTAATCTTTAGTACCACAAATTAAAGAGAAGTCTCAAACAAAGATAATTAAAAAGTTAGAAAATATCTTATCATATAAAACCCTAATCAGATTATTTTAAGAAGTTCCGCTTTAATTTGGAAGCACTTCAAAGACAAAGCAATTAAAAATTTAACCTTACATAATAGCAATGCATAAGTTCATAAGATATGTTCACTATAAGTTTGTTTAATTAATCTCTGGTCATGACAAACTGAAAGGCTTGTAATTTTGAAGTGAGTGAGTGAGTGAGGTAAGTCATAGATTCGAGAGGAGGTAAAGCGAGTTAGGGAGGCCTGGTAGGTGAGTGAGGTGGCGCTGATGTCAAATTTGAGCTTAGTAATGCAGACTAAATAGGAGACCTAGATGGAATAAGTCCTAGCTGCAAAATTAATTAACCACGTGCACCGAGTGTACTTAGGACTTCAATTGAATTCTCGCTTCCGTCGTTCTCCTTCTCGAACTAGTTATCTCGAGCTGCTCTAAGTCTCTCAGAAGTAGCATTACGAATCGTATAAAGTAGTGCAAATCATACTTATAGGGAACATATCACTTATAAACTTATGATAAAACAAAGAAGATAAAATACCAAGCTACAAGATTAATATCTTTCAATAAATAAAGCTAGCCGCTTTCAGAAAGAAAGACTACAAATCTACAATCGTAGGTCCAAACAAATTGAAACGGTATTTTACCCAACCAAAAACTGACTGATGTCTTTGCATGATTACATATATCTATCAAAATATGGTTAGGTACATCCTATTGTATTAGTCAACGTCACTTTACAGTAAAACCAAAGGTATTTCTAAGCCAAAACCTTCCTCGATGCAACTTGCAGCATATTGCCCCAAGCTCTAAGCAAGCAAGTAAGTACAACAAAGAAAGAGTTTGACCGGAAATTCTTCAAATTCCTAAGTACGTACTTCATAATGCATAACTGAAGAGCTATATAGGTTGGTATTTTCTAAGATTTTACTAAGTTATATTTATAAATTAAATTTCATGTATAAATTTTCATTGTAATTCCTGGTGGTAGTTTAATTGATAAAATAGTTACTGCAATATTTGTGGTTTTCGGACATTTTCCACGAGTTTAGGACTAATTTTAAATGCACTGATATGCTTCTCGATTAATTTTGAATGCCCTACAGTCATTCTAACGCTTCAATGGAGCCTGGGAATTAATTTTTAAAATTTAGTTACGTTATAATTGATCTGATTTTACGCTCTTACAGACTGTATGGAGTATAAAACCTCAAAGACATGCATGCACCCGGTTTAAATGACCCCCTGACCTTTTTAAACCCCACTAGACCTTAAAAACCAACATTAAAACCTTCCCAGATCATCCAAACCAACATTAAAACCTCCCAGACCTTAAAAACCAACATTAAAACCTCCCAGACCTTAAAAACCAACATTTAAACCTCCCAGACCTTAAAAACCAACATCTAAACCTCCCAGACCTTAAAAACCAACATTTAAACCTCCCAGACCTTAAAAACCAACATTAAAACCTCCAAGACCTTAAAAACCAACATTAAAACCTCCCAGACCTTAAAAACCAACATTAAAACCTCCCCAGACCTTACAAACCAACATTAAAACCATATATACCAACATTAAAACCTCTCAGACCTTCCAAACCAACATTAAAACCTCCCAGACCTTCCAAACCAACATTAAAACCTCCCAGACCTTCCAAACCAACATTAAAACCTCCCAGACCTTCCAAACCAACATTAAAACCATATAAACCAACATTAAACCATATAAAACAACATTAAAACCATATAAACCAACATTAAAACCATATAAACCAACATTAAAACCATATAAACCAACATTAAAACCATATAAACCAACATTAAAACCATTAAAACCTCCCAAACCAACATTAAAACAATATAAACCAACATTAAAACCTCCCAGACCTTAAAAACCAACATTAAAACCTTCCCTGATCATCCAAAACAACATTAAAACCTCCCAGACCTTTTAAACCAACATTAAAACCTCTCAGACCTTAAAAACCAACAATAAAACCTCCCCAGACCTTTCAAACCAACATTAAAACCTCCCCAGACCTTCCAAACCAACATTAAAACCTCCCCAGACCTTAAAAACCAACATTAAATCCAAATAAACCAACATTAAATCCACAAAAAATCGATTCAATTAAAAAAATAAAAAACACATTAAAATTATCAGTAGCTACCTTGCAATCACTCAACGTACAACCAACCGTACCTTACAACCAATCAGACACAGAGAGAGATAGAAACATAAGGTAAAAACCTAAAAATCCAATATACCAGCTAGCTAACATCACGTTTACAAGGCTATAGAGTTTATGATATCCACCACTTCCACCACTTTGCTAATATCACGTATAAAGTACGTACGTCACAGACATTACATAGAAAATTAAAAAGACAAACTAAAGTTGTGTTGAGCCAACAGCTAGAATTGCGAAGCGTTTTTGGCAACTAAAGCAAGGTTGACACGGATTACTAAACTCAAAGAGAAAAAGAAGTTCTACTTTATCTTTCAGGAAGATAAAATAAAAACTAAAAAAATGTTGAAAGAATGACAAAATTGTTATAATTAATTAACGTCTTAATAAAACATTTCACTTAAAAATTTCGGCCTTTATCAAAGTGAAAATAAATTTGATATAAAAATGAAATTAAATAAATTCTTTTATATGGCGATCGACAATATCACATAAATTTCAATCGATATTCAATTACTAATTACTGATTACTGATTACACCAAGGCGATCCAATAAATGATAAAGAATTTAATGTAATATCCGCTTTTGATTAAGGTAGGGGTTTTCCTTGACAGGTATAGATAAAAAATAATAATAGGTGTAATGAATGATTTAACTTGTTAATTCTAATAATAAAAAAATAATGGTGATGGGAAAAGCAAAGGTCCTTGACCTTAACCTGTATCTGTATCTGTGAAGTATAAGGAAGGGGTCAATTTATATTAACAAATTGACCATTAAGGGGGATTGTTCTTTTGTCTTTCAGTTTAGTAATTAAATTTGATTAAGGGGTCATACGTAAAATACTCCCAACAACAATCCAATTTACAGGTAGAGGCCAGGGGTCAGTTTATTAACAAATTGACCATTTCTGACCAAGTCTGCATGCATAAATTAAGAGGGGATATTATTCTTTTGTCTTTCAGATTATTTATTAATTAAGTTTAATTAAGGGGTCATCCATAAAATACCCCAACAACAATCCAATTTACAGGTAGAGGCGAGGGGTCAGTTTATATTAAAAAAAATTTGACCATTTCTGATAAGTCTGGCCTTAATTAAGAGGGGATATTATTCTTTGGTCTGTACAGTTTATTAATTAAAATTAAATTTAACTAAGGGGTCAGTCGTAAAATACTCCAACAGCAATCCAATTTTCAGGTAGAGGCGAGGGGTCAGTTTATATTAACAAATTGGCCATTTCTGACCAAGTCTAGCATAATTAAGGGGGATATTATTATTTGGTCTTTCAGTTTATTTATTTATTAATTTAAACTAAATTTAATTTAGGGGTCATCCATAAAATTACAGGTAGAGGCGAGGGGTCAGTTTATATTAACAAATTCACCATTTCTGACCAAGTCTGCATGCATAAATTAAGAGTGGATATTATTCTTTGGTCTGTTCAGTTTATTAATTAAAATTAAATTTAACTAAGGGGGCCATCCATAAAATACCCCAATCCAATAGAGTCCAATCTTAACTCAAAAACAGTGGACCGGACTTCAAAATGGACATAGAGATAGTGCATGCATACTTATATAAATATAAATATAAATATATTGACCCACGATTCTAAAATAAGCATGTTAAGAGGTCAAACGGTGTCAAACTAAGTATTCACGACATGCGCAGTACAGTATATATATAACGTTAGGCGAATTATATAATTAATAAATTTGTCATTCTGTAACGTAACAGAATGAAAACCCGGACCCAGCTCAGCAGCTCTTATGGTCACTTTTGGTGGGATGGTCAATAATAATGAAAAAACAACAAACTATGGTCAGAATATTAACAAAGTAACAAGTTCAACAACCTATTACAAGCAATCTACGAATAATTTTCGTTCTCGAGCTGTCTGTAAGTCTCTCAGTAGCATTACGAATAGTATAGGTAGTGCATATCATACTTATGGAGCGAAGATATCACTTATAAACTTATGATGTTACGTTGTTACTTCCTTAGTAAACTTAACTAACACGTCAAAGTAATAAATTAGTATTCTAAACTATACACCAGGATTTAATAGAGTAATGGCACCTCCCTGCCTTTGGCTACGTTATATTCTATGAGAAATTAACATGTAGTGCCACTACCCTATAACGAAAAGGACCAAGAAAATAAATTTTCCGTATGAATTGGAATTTGGAAATGATCGTAATTAAATTTAAAATTACGCCACAATTATTTCACACCAATAAATTATTATTTCTAAATTGTCTTAGAACATATAATCTAGTAATATTATTACGATTGTTTTTGTTTCATTTTAAAAGGGTTAAAACGGAATAAAAATAATTAATTATTTATATAATTTATTTATAAAAATTTATCTAAGTCTGGCATCCATAAATTAAGCGGGGGATGTTCTTTGGGAAATCAATTTATCAATTTTGAGTTGAAAATGTTCTATAGGCCTACTTCACTTCTATCTATTCTATTTTGTTAATTTACCACAAGGGAGTGACACTAATAACTGTTTTCTATTCTAGAATTATGATTTGATTGGAGTGTTTTAGGGATGACCCCTTCATTGTCTTTAAGTCAGTTTTTTAATTCAATTTAAGGGGGGTCATCCCTAAAATACTCCAAGAACAATCAGAATCTTAACTTGAAAAATAACACTAGCCCTTAATTTATACCTGAATTTTACTTTGAATTAAATCCAGAGGAACTTAATTAATTAAATTAAATTAAATGATATAATATAATTAAAAAATAATCCTGAGGAAGCAAACTCCGCAGCCTGATCAATTTCGGTGTCAAATCTAGTCCCAAATGTCATCCCTATTTTAATTAAAAGAGAACCATAACTAAATTTTAATTAAAATAAATTTGATAATGCTAAACTATAAACGAAAACTAAGACCCCAAACTAAGCATCAAAAATATATTGGATCATATTATATTATAGTCTGACCTTTCATGAAAAATTATAGCATAATAATAATAACATAAAACGGGTTCAAAAATATATAGGAATTATAGGACCACTGGGCTGGCTCCCGGAACACCTGACTGACATGACACATGACACTAGGGGGGGGGGGGTTGGATTACGACATAGACATAAGAAAGACAAAAGTACATTTTTCTAAGAAGATTTTAATTCTAATCTATTTTGGAAATCAAAAAGCGGGAGATTTCAAGTAGCAGTCATAAAAGCGACGACTATTATCTTCAAAAAAACAACACTTGACAATAGAGTGAGTGAATACCCACTTCAAGTTAAGTTAACTGAGTCTGTTCTGTATTAGATCTAAGTTAAAATTGCAATCGATGGAAACAATCCCTTTCCCAATTATTTTTAATCAATTATCTATTTTAATTTCTAGGAATTCAATTAAAACTTTGAGATATAAATTAACCTTATTTCTTTCTTTCTAAAAACGGCAGTGAGACTCGAGAAGTTTAAATAAATTATTTGGTTGTTGGATTTTAAGATTGTGTATTAATTGGTTTGGTTTTGGTTTGGTTTTGGCGGAGTTTAAAATCAAGTAAAAGTAATAATGATGCATGCTAATTTGCATATTACTAATATTTCAAAATTAATTTAGGAAATTTTCGCAATATTTTTTTGGAAATTTTCGCAATATTTTTTTGGAAATTTCTAGAAATTTTTTCTTAATGGGGTTGTTGCAGTTGTTGTTAGCAAATTTTCCATGAATTTCCATGATATTTGTGGTAAGGAATGTTTAATTGAAACTAAGGCGACTTTTTAGGAACTAATTTTAAAATTTCATGGTCATTTAAATCACTTTTATACCATGAGTTTTCCAGGAATGTTCGTAAATATTTCATGAATTTTCCTCTAAGCTAAGAGTTGTTATCAAATTTTCCATGAATTTCCATGATATTTGTTGTAAGGAATGTTTAATTGAAACTAAGGCGATTTTTTAGGAAGTAATTTTAAAATTCCATGGTCATTTAAATCACTTTTATATCATGAGTTTTCCAGGAATGTTCGTAAATATTTCATGAATTTTCCTCCAAGCTAAGAGTTGTTAGCATATTTTCCATGAATTTCCATGATATTTGTTGTAAGGAATGTTTAATTGAAACTAAGGCGATTTTTTAGGAAGTAATTTTAAAATTCCATGGTCATTTAAATCACTTTTATACCATGAGTTTTCCAGGAATGTTCGTAAATATTTCATGAATTTTCCTCTAAGCTAAGAGTTGTTAGCAAATTTTCCATGAATTTCCATGATATTTGTGGTAAGGAATGTTTAATTGAAATTTTCCATGAATTTCCATGATATTTGTGGTAAGGAATGTTTAATTGAAACTAAGGCGACTTTTTAGGAACTAATTTTAAAATTTCATGGTCATTTAAATAACTTTTATACCATGAGTTTTCCAGGAATGTTCGTAAATATTTCATGAATTTACCTCTAAGCTAAGAGTTGTTATCAAATTTTCCATGAATTTCCATGATATTTGTGGTAAGGTATGTTAAATTGAAACCAAGGCGACTCTTAAGAAGTAATTTTAAAATTTCATGGTCATTTACATCGTTTTTATAACAATAACATACTCCATGAGTTTTCCAGGAATATTTGTAAATATTCCATGAATATCCAATGAATTTTTGGCTAACCTAAGAGTTCCTTAACCTTTCAATGATCTTAAGGTATAATTAAACCAATTTAAAAGAAAAATTCATGGTCATTTGGACCTCTTTGAAAACACCACGAATTTTCCAGGAATAATTGCAAATATTTCATGAATATACAATGAATTTCCCGCTAACCTAACAGTTCCTTAACCTTTCACTGCACTTAAGGTATAATTAAACCAATTTAAAAGAAAAATTCATGGTCATTTAGAAGCCTACTCTCCCTCTGAAACACCACGAATTTTCCATGAATTTTTTGCTAACCTAACTGTTCCTTAACCTTTCATTGAACTCAAGATATAAATATTAAAACCCTCCCCAATCAAATGAACACCCAATATTATAATTATAATTATAATTTCACGGACATTTAAACCCCTTTCAATTAAAACACTCCATGAGTTATCCATGAATAGTTCCTTTTAAAACGTGCAATCACGTGTTAATCCACGACACGAAGTTTTAAATAATGTAAATAAATTAATTAATTACGATTAACTTCATCTCAATTATGTTTAAAACACATTAAAGTACACGTTATTAAATCGGTAATATTTGCATATCACAAATATAACATTTTCCAATAATAATCTTTGTGTAAACAATATGTGAAAACACATAACGCTGATCTGATAATTACATTATGTTAATATTTGGCATTGGCCTCATTCTTTAAAGCAACGTCGCGAAATTATTGCGTAACCTCGTACAAACTCTACTACTAATTAAGTTAATTAATAATATCACCCTTAATTCAAAAACAATGATGTACTAAATGAACCCAAGTTCACAATCAACACACCCCTAAAAACCCACGTATGTGTTTTCACACACGACGAATTCATCCATGACTTTTGTTTACGACCAAGGCTTAGTGATTTCTTATTAAACGTTCAATTTCTCGGCATAATTCAAACCCCGCAAATAAACAATTACCCCTTACATAAACAATAAAACCAAAACCCCCTAAACAAAGGCTTAAACCATCCATAAACGCTAGTAACAAAAATTTAGTTCAAGATTTTCCAACTCAAATCAAATCTGAGAAGAACCCGTCCGTCCTAGATTAGGCCTAACTTAATCCTTAACTCGTCGTACCAAACAAAAAAGGTTCCTGCTCTAGCTAAGCCTAACTCACAGAACGCTTCGTATTTTCGTAGTTTAATCATTTTAAAGTTAAACTGGGGGTTTTAATTCCGGTTATTTAGGCTTAATTTAAGCTTAAGCCTTGCCCCTAGAACTGACGATAATTAGGCCTAGCCTAAACGCGGCAGCGGAGACTTCAGTTCAGTCAGGACTCGGAGTTTGTATAGGATATTTTTTATACACAATCGGATGGGTTGGTTGGGCCAAGGCTTAAGGTATTTTTGCTATTTTCGTAACTTTAAGGGTAAAAATCTTACCTCTAAATCTTCGTATGTTTTAAAACTAAGGATGGAGAATCCGTCAATGATATCTTCTTCCATTAAAGGCTCGTTTTTTTCTTTAATTCGTTTTTTTCTAGTCGGAGGTCTGTGCGCTTTTTGACGGGTGGGGGATTCGTCGTCCCCTTCGTCGGCACTACCTCTCTGGTCTTGGCCGGCTTGGGCTGCCGCGGCCGCCGCTTGCTTATGCATCCTAGCCGCCCGTTGTCGACGGCGATTCCGCTGGGTCCGCTGTTTAGGGTCGGCTACGTCCATGCCCGTACGGTGGAACGTACACTTTTTCTTTTAAACTTCTCCGAAAATTAGGCTTACATAGCTTACGATTTTTTTTAAGCACCGCGATTATTTAATCCAAAAGGTTGAATCGCGAGCATGGTTACCGCGAAAACGCGAAGCCTCAAATTTCAACACCACTTTGCCCTAAAATGTATATATTTCCCGAAAAAATTATAACCCGACAACGCGTTTCCAACACAAACGTACAGAAGACACCAAAGATCCTAACGCTGCCAATGGCGGCGTAGAACTATCGCGAGTGTTACTGGCCTAGCGGAAAACCTAATCACGCCTTGTAAGAATGCGCCATAGCGCCAGCCCGTAAAAGCCAATTCATCCAACAATACCACGTAACTCCAAATATCACTTTTAATTAAAAGAAATACTAATTAAAATTCAGAGAAACAACTTTAATAAATTTAATAACATAGTTATAAATAGTTTTGTAGGCAAATATTTATAAATATAGATAATTAATCTTTGAAGTTTAAAGACAAGTTTTCTAAATTAATTCCCTGAAAATTTAAAGAATTTCCCTGACAAATCCCTGACAGATTAAAATCCCTTGATAATTATCTGATACCCCGAACGTCAAACCATAAGTTTATGAGATATGTCTATAAGATAAGTATGCACTACCTATACGATTCGTAATGCTACTGAGAGACTTAGAGCATCTCGAGATAACTAGTTCGACTCGGGGAGAACGAGGGGGAGCGAGTCAATTGAAGTCCTAAGTACACTCGGTGGTGGTTAATTAATTTTGCAGCTAGGACCTATTCCATCTAGGCACTCCTATTTAGTCTGCATTACTAAGTCCCCTTTGACAGCACTGTCTCACCACTCACCAGGCCCCTCCCTCGCTTTACCTCCTCTAATCTATGACCTCACTCACTCACTTCAAAATTACAAGGCTTTCAGTTTGTCATGACCAGAGATTAATAAAACAAACTTATAGTGAAGATATCATTTATAAACCTATGCTTCACATCATAATGCAAAAGCAGGTAAGAAAAGAAAAGTTGTTTTTTAAAAATGGCAGTTACGTCTTTTTGCATTTGCAACATTTCTCCGTGTAAAGATAGGGGGACCACCAGGGAGCTTAGGAAGCTAAACAAAATAGTTCCTTGAAACCTCTTCTGGCTCCGTCCGTGTTTTGTGTATCTATTATTCTTTGGTTGTTACCCTCCTCCCAACTGGAAGTTTTTCCAGTTAATATAAGCATATACAAATATATATAATATATAAAAAAATATATTACAGGGTTTTATAGAAATACACGCAATGCCATAACATAACATACTCTATAAATATAATTTTAAAAAGCTACCTATTATATACATGTATTTACATATTTTAAATTTAAGACTTTTCAATAATTAGGCATAATTCTGTTTTACATACAGGGTGTTTCTGAGTGATTAGTCTGGTTTTATTAATTAAGGGGGTATGTTAATTTGTTAATTGTTCTTTTTAGCGTCGATTTTGAGTCAAAAATGTATGTAACTTAGATTTATCTATCTCCGTTTTGTTAATTTTCTAGTTATGATTTGATTGGAGTGTTTTAGGGATGCCCCCTTAATAAGTAATTTGATAATATTATAATATGTTATACATCTTTTATTATAATATAGACTGTTATCAATATATTACTACATAAGTCTGGAATTTCTATATCTCTATCTAAATATAAAAGGATTATCTTGAAAATAAATAGATTAAATTTTAAATTACATTATAGTATTATTTAATTATTTTGAAACGCTCGCTATTGTTTATTTATTTATTAATTTTTATTTTAATTTACAACATGAAATAAATATATGTTATTTTTATAATATTACATTTACACTTAATTACTAACCTACGAAATTAAAATTATTATTATCAACACCTAAATTCCTTTTATTAATAAATAAATAAATAAATAATTAAAATCATAAATATGGATTTAAAAATTTTGATAAAACTTCAAAAATCAGAACGGAAGCCGTAATATGAATTTTCAATGAGTTTTAATTTATTTTTTGGTAGTAAATTAAATGAAATTAAAACCACTTTTAATATTTATTTGAATGTAAAAATAATTCGTATAGGTCCTTATAACCGCATGAGCAACGCCAGCAGGAATACATACAGCTACTAGGAATCATTGCGTCCCCATTTTAATTTCTGTGACTTCGGGATTTGTGGGTATTCTGGGATGGAGAACTTACTACCCCCGTTATTTCTCACAATAATTCTGATGGAGTCTTTATAATAATTGCGTCATTTCATTGGTTTGAATTGAATTGAATTGGCGACGAGATAGATTATAAATTCACCAGGTAAAATTCATCATACATAATGATTAGTTTGTCTAGCTAGCTCCTCCCTTGGACAAAACCCGCCCTAGATACGTTAAGTGAAAATGAAGCCCTACAAAATTATTCCTAGCAGCTATATGCATTTCAAATCCAATAATAACATAAATCCGCCCTAGATACGTTAAGTGAAAATGGAGCCCTACTACACAATTATTCCTAGTAGCTGTATGTATTCCTGTTATCAATAACAACATAACAACACAAATGAAGTGTCCCACGATTACCTCTGGTCCTATTGGAGGAACTTGGGGTGGATTTTAGCAGGGAGCACCTGCCAAATTTTCCCATAAAGACTCTACCCGAGAGAGAGAGAAAGAGAGGAGAGAATTTGCTAGGGAAGGTGTTGATAAGGTAGACAATTTTCTCAAACCCCACAACGCGCTGCTGCAGTATAACATATTCAAAAGCAAATCGCAAAACGTTAATACCACCACCACCAGTTCCTTCGTTTTTCCTTTCTCTCTTTCGACGGAGATTTTGACACCCAGAAGAAAACCGAGCTAAAAGATGTTTCATAAACCGAGCAGCCAAAAAGAGTTTCCGGCTCTGAGAAGAAAAAAAATTTGTTGAATAAAAAAAAAAAAAAATACATCGCACCGAAACAAATTTATGCTAATTTCATTAACGCCTAATTAATGATGAATATATATTTTTTACGTGTTGCGTTTGTTTCGTAATTAAGGTTATAATATTAAAACTTAATTTAACTAATTGTTAATGAAGATATATAATAGTTCGGTTTACGTTACAAAGCTTTTAATAGTTCAGTAAATATGATACCAAAGACCACGTGGATCTTGGCCTCGATATTGGCCATTGGTAGATGTACATTTCTACGATATTTTAATAAATTTCCACTGAATTTTAATAAACTTCCACGATATTTTAATAAGTTTCCACGATATTTTAATAATTTTCCACGATATTTTAATAATTTTCCACGATATTTTAATAAATTTCCACGATACCTTAATAAATTTCACAATGTAGTCAATTTCACGATACTTTAATAAATTTCACGAGATTTTAATAAATTTCCACGAGATTTTAATAAATTTCCACGAGATTTTAATAAATTTCCACGAGATTTTAATAAATTTCTACGAGATTTCAGTAAATTTCACTAGATTTTAGTCAATTTGACGAGATTTCAATAAATTACACGAGGTTTCAATAAATTACACGAGGTTTCAATAAATTACACGAGATTTCAATAAATTACACGAGATTTCAATAAATTACACGAGATTTCAATAAATTTCACGAGATTTCAATAAATTTCACGAGATTTCAATAAATTTCACGAGATTTTAGTAAACCCTTTTATATTTCAGTAAATGTCACGAGATTTTAGTTAAACCCTCGATATTTCAATAAAATTCCATTCTAAGAAATTCGAACTGCACTGAATTGAACCGAACTAAGAAAAGTCTAATTCCAAGTTTCCTACAACAACAACACCGCAATTAAAACTAAACCGAGATAAAAAAAAGAAAAATAAAAACTAACTACTTCAATTCGAATAATGACAATTTAAAACCAATTAAAATTTTAAATTCAGCTGTAACTTCCAGCCAGCATCATTAGAAAATAAAATATCGTATATATATATTTTTCAAACACTCAAATTTAAATGAAAACAAAGACCCCTTAAGCCGAAATGTGTACCGTAATATTATTAAATAATAAAAAAAATAAGAGAATCATTTTAAAATACACTTTTTTGTTCTAAGGCAATTCATATGAAAGTAGAAATCTAAGATGACGCCCCGACCGGAACAAGGACCATAGTCAACATCTGTTCAACTAACATTTCTTCAAAAACTCCTTTTATTTTGTGCCGCGCTAAAAACCCGAAAAGTCAAAGTCATTTTTGCAAGCGGCTTTGGTAGATGCTTGGTGAACGGTGGTGCAACGGAGTCTTGATGAAATGTTCGTGGGCCATGATAAGTTTCCCATAGTACCTCGCGAAAGCCCCCTATCTTTGTTACAGAGTATTGATTCAATCATAAGTTTATAAGTGATATGTTATGTTCCATAAGTTTGTTTAATTAATATC
>JAEQBA010004524.1:0-56177 GCA_019434445.1 Phalangium opilio | reverse complement strand
TTCGGTTAACAGCCGAACGCGCTAACCATTGAGCCACGAAAGCTCAGAAATTAAATGGTCGCTGAAATTGTGGAACAACTTTGACTTTTACGTCACATCTGAGACCTCAGAACACCGCTCCCAGGTGGGCTTGAGCCACCAAACTTTCGGATAACAGCCAAACAAGTTAAAAAATGCGCCACAGAATCCCGAAAAATAAATAGTCGTCAGGTATTTTGGAAAACTTTGACTTTTTACGTTACATCTGAGACCTCACAACACCGCTCCCGGATTTGCTCGAACCACCAACCTTTCGGTTAACAGCCGATGCGCTAACCATTGCGCCACGGAAGCCCAAAAATTAAATGGTCGTCAGGTATTGTGGAAAAATTATGACTTTTTACGCTACATCTGAGACCTCACAACACCGCTCCCGGATGGGCTCGAACCACCAACCTTTCGGTTAACAGATGAACGCACTAGCCATTGCGCAACGGAAGCCCAAAAATAAATGGTCTTCAGGTATTGTGGAAAACTTTGACTTTTTACGTTACTTATAAAACTTAAAACCAACATTCCGGGTGGGCTTGAGTCACCAACCTTTCGGATAACAGCCGAACGCGTTAAAAAATGTGCCACAGAAGCCGGAAATTAAATGGTCGTCAGGTATTGTGGAAAAACTTTGGCTTTTTACGTTACATCTGAGACCTCAGAACGCAGCTACCGGTGGGCTCGAACCACCAACCTTTTGAATAACTGCTGAACTCGCTACTATTGCGCCACGGAAGCCCAAAAATGAATGGTCGTCAGGTATTGTGGAAAATCTTTGACTTTTTACGTCACATCTGAGACCTCACAACACCGCTCCCGGATGGGCTCGAACCACCAGCCTTTCGGTTAACAGATGACCGCGCTAACCATTGCGTTACGGAAGCTAAAAATTAAATGGTCTTCAGGCATTGTGGAAAAACTTTGACATTTTACGTTACTTATGAAACTTAAAACCAACGCTCCCGGTTGGCTTGAGCCCCACCTTTCGGATAACAGCCGAACGCGCTAAAATGCGCCACAGATGCCCGGAATTAATGGTCGTCAGGTATTGTAAAAAAACTTTGGCATTTTAAGTTACATCTGAGACCTCACAACACCGCTCCCGGGTGGGCTCGAACCAGCAACCTTTCGGTTAACAGCGAACGCGCTAACCATTGAGCCACGAAAGCTCAGAAATAAATGTTCGTCTGGTATCGTGGAAAAATTTTGACTTTTTACGTCACATCTGAGACCTCGAACACCTCCCGGGTGGGCTTGAGCCACCAACCTTTCAGATAACAGCCAAACAAATTAAAAATGCGCCACAGAATCCCGAAATTAAATGGTCGTCAGTTATTGTGGAAAAACTTTGGCTTTTTACGTTACATCTGAGACCTCACAACACCGCTCCCGGATGGGCTCAAACCACCAACCTTTCGGTTAACAACCGATGCGCTAACCATTGCGTCACGGAAGCCCAAAAATTAAATGTTCGTCAGGTATTGTGGAAAAACTTTGACTTTTTAGGTTACTTATAAAACTTACACCAACGTTCCCGGGGGGCTTGAGCCACCAACGTTTCGGATAGCAGCCGAACGCGCTAAAAAATGCGCCAGAGAAGCCCGGAAATTAATGGTCGTCAGGTATTGTGGAAAACTTTGGCTTTTTAAGTTACATCTGAGACCTCACAACACCGCTCCCGGTGGGGCTTGAGCCAGCAATCTTTCGGTTAACAGCCGAACGCGCTAACCTTGAGCCAGAAAGCTCAGAAATTAAATGGTCGTCTAGTATTGTGGAAAAATTATTGCTTTTTACGCTACATCTGAGAATCACATCACCGCTCCCGGATGGTTTAGAACCACCAACCTTTCGGTTAACAGATGAACGCGCTAACCATTGCGCAACGGAAGCCCAAAAATTAAATGGTCTTCAGGTATTGTGGAAAACTTTGACTATTTACGTACTTTATAAAACTTAAAACCAACGTTCCCGGGTGGGCTTGAACCACTAACCTTTCGGTAAACAGCCGATGCGCTAACCATTGCGCCACGGAATCCAAAAATTAAATGGTCGAAAGGTATTGTGGAAAATTATGACTTTTTACGCTACACTTGAGACCTCACAACACCGCTCCCGATGGGCTCCAACCACCAACGTTTCTGTTAACAGATGAACGCGCTAACCATTGCGCAACGGAAGCCCAAAAATTAAATGGTCTTCAGGTATTGTGGAAAAACTTTGACTTTTTACGCTACTTATAACACTTCACACTAACGCTCCAGCGTGGGCTTTAACCACCCAACCTTTCGGTTAACCATCGAACGCGCTGTCCATCTTGCCAGGGAAGCCTAAAATTAGTGGTCGTCAGGTATTGTGGAAAAACTTTTATATTTTACGTTACATCTGAGACCTCACACACCGCTCCCGGGTGGGCTCGACCACCAACCTTTTGAATAACAGCTGAACGCGCTAACCATTGCGCCACGACCCAAAAATTAAATGTTGGTCAGCTATTGTGGAAAAACTTTGGCTTTTACGTTACATCTGAGACCTCACAACACCGCTTCCGGATTGCTCGAACCACCAACCTTTTGGTTAACCGCCGATCGCTAACCATTGCGCCAAGGAAGCCTAAATTAAAGGGTCGTCAGGTATTCTGAAAAACTTTGGCTTTTTACGTTACATTTGAGATCTCACAACACCGCTCCCGGGAGGGCTCGATCACCAGCCTTTCGGTTAAAAGCCGAACGCGCTAACCTTTGAGCCACGAAAGCTCAGAAATGAAATGGTCGTCTGGTATTGGTGAAAATTTGACTTTTACGCTACATCGAGACCTCACAACACCGCTCCCGGATGGGCTCGAACCATTGGTGGCTGAAGCCCACCCGGAACGTTGGTGTTAAGTTTATAAGTAACGTAAAAAGTCAAGTTTTTCCACAATACCTGAAACACCATTTAATTTTTGGGCTTCCGTTGCGTATTGGTTAGCGCGTTCATCTGTTAACCGAAGGTTGGTGGTTCGAGCCCACCCGGAGAGGTGTTGTGGGTCTCAGATGAAGCGTAAAAAGTCATAATTTTTCATGAATCCTGACGACCATTTTTTTTAGGCTTCCGTGGCGCGATGGTTAGCGCGTTCGGCTGAAAAACGAAAAGTTGTGGTTCGAGCCCACCCAGTAGCGGTATTGTGGGTGTCATATGTAACCCAAATATAAAAGTTTTTCCACAATACCTGACTGTGGTATTATTATTAATACCTAACTTTTGCTGTTATCCGAAAGGTTGGTGGTTCGAGCCCACCCGGAAGCGGTGTTGTGAGATTTCAAATGTAACGTAAAAAAGCCAATGTTTTACCACAATACCTGAAACACCATTTTATTTTTGGGCTTCCGTTGCGTAATGGTTAGCGCGTTCATCTGTTAACCGAAAGGTTGGTGGTTCGAGCCCAGCCCGGGAGCGGTGTTGTGTGATCTCAAATGTAACGTGAAATGCCAAAGTTTTTCCACAATACGTGACGACCATTTAATGTTTGGGCTTCCGTGGCGCAATTGTTAGCGCGCTCAGCTGTTATTCATAAGGTTGGTGGTTCGAACCCACCGGGGAGCGGTGTTGTGAGGTCTCAGATGTAACGTAAAAAGCCAAAGTTTTCCACAATACCTACGACCATTAAATTTCCGGGCTTCTGTGGCGCATTGTTTAGCGCGTTCGGCTGTTATCCAAAATTGGTGGCTCAAGCCCACCCGGGAACGTTGTGGGCTTCAAATGTAACGTAAAAGTCAAAGTTTTTCCAAAAACCTGAAGACCATTTATTTTTGGGCTTCCGTTACGCAATGGTTGACGCGTTCATCTGTTAATCGAAAGGTTGGTGGTTCGAGCCCACCCGGGAGCGGTATTGTGAGGTGTCATATGTAACCCAAATATAAAAGTTTTTCCACAATACCTGACTGTGGTATTATTATTAATACCTAACTGTGGCGGTTATCCGAAAGATTGGTGGCTCAAGCCCACCCGGGAACGTTAGTGTTAAGTTTTATAAGTAACGTAAAAATCAAAGTTTTTCCACAATACCTGAAGACCATTTAATTTTTGGCTTCCTTGCGCAATGGCTAGCGCGTTCATCTGTTCAACTGAAAGGTTGGTGGTTCGAGCCCATCCGGGAACGGTGTTGTGAGGTCTCAGATGTGACGTAAAAAGTCAAAGTTTTTCCACAATACCTGACGACCATTTAATTTTTGGGCTTCCGTGGCGCAATGGTTAGCGCATCGGCTGTTAACCGAAAGGTTGGTGGTTCGAGCCCATCCGGGAGCGGTGTTGTGAGGTCTCAGATGTAACGTAAAAGTCAAAGTTTTTCCACAATACCAGACGACCATTTAATTTTTGTGCTTCCGTTGCGCAATGGTTAGTGCGTTCATCTGTTAACCGATAGTTGGTGGTTCGAGCCCATCGGGAGCGGTATTGTGAGGTGTCATATGAACCCAAATTTTAAAGTTTTTCCGCAATACCTGACGACCATTTATTTTTGGGCTTCCGTTGCGCAATGTTTAGCGCGTTCATCTGTTAACCGAAAGGTTGGTGGTTCGCGCCCACCCGGGAGCGGTGTTGTGAGGTGTCATATGTAAGGTTTCCCACAGTTCGGTTCAAATCAGCTTTGGATTAAAACTGAAAGTGAACTGAAACTTTTCAGTTAAGATTTTCAAGAACTGAAATTATCAGTTCGGTTCAGCCAGGAAACCGAACTGATCAGTTCAGTTTTTAGTTATAACTGAACTGAACCGAAAACCCCTTCAGAGTTATCAAGAAGAAAATTCGGTGTCAGAGGCCGAAAATACCCAGATTGTAACTATTACCGCTAACATTTTCTACCTATTAACCGCTAACATTTTCTACTACTACTAAGTATTTTGGATTCGTGAAGTTCCACCCCTTAAAAGTCATGTTTATTTCACTAACTACTATTATTAACATTGAACAATTTAACTTTGACTTATTAACTCATTATGATACCCTTTTTAGTTACTAATTTTTGGTATTCTTTTAGCCTGTGTCTCTCTGCAGAGGTCCCAGCTAATCACGGGACTTAAATTAATAGCTTATTTCTATGCATAATTAAATATACGCTACATAAGTGATGAAATATACGCGACACTAATAAGGTATCTTTACGCGACACATCCCCTAAATATCATCCAGCATGCAATACTAAACGATGCCCGTTTTCTATTGTTCTACTAATGTTGTGGGAACGTATTGATAACGTTTCTCGCGATAGATCGAAAGAGTACTTAACTATCTCTTCAGTCAGTTTTCATCAGTTCAGTTTAAGAAATAAACCGAACCGAACTGAAAACGATCAGTTTGGATTTTTGCAAACTGAAACTGAACTGAAGCCATCAAATCAGTTTAGGGCCTAAACTGAAACCAAAATAACTGAACTGAACCGAAAACTGAACTGTTTGAACTGAACTGTGGGAAACCTTAGTCATATGTAACCCAAAATATAAAGGTTTTTCCACAATACCTGAAGATCATTTTATTTATGGGCTTCCGTTGCGCAATGGTTAGTGCGTTCGGCTGTTAATCGAAAGGTTGGTGGTTCGAGTCCAGCCCGGAGCGGTGTTGTGAGGTCTCAGATGTAACGTAAAAAGCCAAGTTTTTCCACAATACCTGACGACCATTAAATTTCCGGGCTTCTGTGGCGCATTTTTTAGCGCGTTCGGCTGTTATCCGAAAGATTGGTGGCTCAAGCCCACCCGGGAACGTTGGTGTTAAGTTTTATAAGTAACGTAAAAAATCAAAGTTTTTCCACAATACCTGAAGACCATTTAATTTTTGGGCTTCCGTTGCGCAATGGTTAGCGCAATCATCTGTTAACGAAAGGTTGGTGGTTCGAGCCCACCGGGAGTGGTATTGTGAGGTGTCATATGTAACCCAAAATATAAAAGTTTTTCCACAATACCTGAAGACCATTCAATTTTTGGGCTTCCTTTGCGCAATGGTTAGCGCGTTCGGCTGTAAGCGAAAGGTTGGTGGTTCGAGCCCAGCCCTGGAGCGGTGTTGTTAGATCTCAAATGTAACGTAAAAAGCCAAAATTTTTCCACAATACCTGACGACCGTTTAATTTTTGGGCTTCCTTGGCGCAATGGTTAGCGTGCCAAGCTGTTATTCAAAAGGTTGGTGATTCGAGCCCACCCGGGAGCGGTGTTGTGAGGTCTTAGAAGTAAAGTAAAAAGCCAAAGTTTTTCCACAATACCTGACGACCATTTAATTTCTAAGCTTCCGTGGCTCAATGGTTAGCGCGTTCGGCTGTTATTCAAAAGGTTGGTGGTTCGAGCCCACCCGGGAGCGGTGTTGTGAGGTCTCTGATGTAACGTAAAAAGCCAAAGTTTTTCCACAATACCTGACGACCATTAAATTTCCGGGCTTCTGTGGCGCATTGTTTAGCGCGTTCGGCTGTTATCCAAAAGATTGGTGGCTCAAGCCCACCCGGGAACGTTGTGGGCTTCAAATGTAACGTAAAAAGTCAAAGTTTTTCCAAAATACCTGAAGACCATTTAATTTTTGGGCTTCCGTTACGCAATGGTTGACGCGTTCATCTGTTAATCGAAAGGTTGGTGGTTCGAGCCCACCCGGGAGCGGTATTGTGAGGTGTCATATGTAACCCAAAATATAAAAGTTTTTCCACAATACCTGACTGTGGTATTATTATTAATACCTAACTGTGGCGGTTATCCGAAAGATTGGTGGCTCAAGCCCACCCGGGAACGTTAGTGTTAAGTTTTATAAGTAACGTAAAAAATCAAAGTTTTTCCACAATACCTGAAGACCATTTAATTTTGGGCTTCCGTTGCGCAATGGTTAGCGCAATCATCTGTTAACGAAAGGTTGGTGGTTCGAGCCCACCCGGGAGCGGTATTGTGAGGTGTCATATGTAACCCAAAATATAAAAGTTTTTCCACAATACCTGAAGACCATTCAATTTTTGGGCTTCCTTTGCGCAATGGTTAGCGCGTTCGGCTGTAAGCGAAAGGTTGTTGGTTCGAGCCCAGCCCTGGAGCGGTGTTGTTAGATCTCAAATGTAACGTAAAAAGCCAAAATTTTTCCACAATACCTGACGACCGTTTAATTTTTGGGCTTCCTTGGCGCAATGGTTAGCGTGCCAAGCTGTTATTCAAAAGGTTGGTGATTCGAGCCCACCCGGGAGCGGTGTTGTGAGGTCTTAGAAGTAAAGTAAAAAGCCAAAGTTTTTCCACAATACCTGACGACCATTTAATTTCTAAGCTTCCGTGGCTCAATGGTTAGCGCGTTCGGCTGTTATTCAAAAGGTTGGTGGTTCGAGCCCACCCGGGAGCGGTGTTGTGAGGTCTCTGATGTAACGTAAAAAGCCAAAGTTTTTCCACAATACCTGACGACCATTAAATTTCCGGGCTTCTGTGGCGCATTGTTTAGCGCGTTCGGCTGTTATCCAAAAGATTGGTGGCTCAAGCCCACCCGGGAACGTTGTGGGCTTCAAATGTAACGTAAAAAGTCAAAGTTTTTCCAAAATACCTGAAGACCATTTAATTTTGGGCTTCCGTTACGCAATGGTTGACGCGTTCATCTGTTAATCGAAAGGTTGGTGGTTCGAGCCCACCCGGGAGCGGTATTGTGAGGTGTCATATGTAACCCAAAATATAAAAGTTTTTCCACAATACCTGACTGTGGTATTATTATTAATACCTAACTGTGGCGGTTTTCCGAAAGATTGGTGGCTCAAGCCCACCCGGGAACGTTAGTGTTAAGTTTTATAAGTAACGTAAAAAATCAAAGTTTTTCCACAATACCTGAAGACCATTTAATTTTTGGGCTTCCTTTGCGCAATGGCTAGCGCGTTCATCTGTTAACTGAAAGGTTGGTGGTTCGAGCCCATCCGGGAACGGTGTTGTGAGGTCTCAGATGTGACGTAAAAAGTCAAAGTTTTTCCACAATACCAGACGACCATTTAATTTTTGTGCTTCCGTTGCGCAATGGTTAGTGCGTTCATCTGTTAACCGATAGGTTGGTGGTTCGAGCCCATCCGGGAGCGGTATTGTGAGGTGTCATATGTAACCCAAAATTTAAAAGTTTTTCCGCAATACCTGACGACCATTTAATTTTTGGGCTTCCGTTGCGCAATGTTTAGCGCGTTCATCTGTTAACCGAAAGGTTGGTGGTTCGCGCCCACCCGGGAGCGGTGTTGTGAGGTGTCATATGTAAGGTTTCCCACAGTTCGGTTCAAATCAGCTTTGGATTAAAACTGAAAGTGAACTGAAACTTTTCAGTTAAGATTTTCAAGAACTGAAATTATCAGTTCGGTTCAGCCAGGAAACCGAACTGATCAGTTCAGTTTTTAGTTATAACTGAACTGAACCGAAAACCCCTTCAGAGGTTATCAAGAAGAAAAATTCGGTGTCAGAGGCCGAAAATACCCAGATTGTAACTATTAACCGCTAACATTTTCTACCTATTAACCGCTAACATTTTCTACTACTACTAAGTATTTTGGATTCGTGAAGTTCCACCCCTTAAAAGTCATGTTTATTTCACTAACTACTAATTATTAACATTGAACAATTTAACTTTGACTTATTAACTCATTATGATACCCTTTTTAGTTACTAATTTTGGTATTCTTTTAGCCTGTGTCTCTCTGCAGAGGGTCCCAGCTAATCACGGGACTTAAATTAATAGCTTATTTCTATGCATAATTAAATATACGCTACATAAGTGATGAAATATACGCGACACTAATAAGGTATCTTTACGCGACACATCCCCTAAAATATCATCCAGCATGCAATACTAAACGATGCCCGTTTTCTATTGTTCTACTAATGTTTGTGGGAACGTATTGATAACGTTTCTCGCGATAGATCGAAAGAGTACTTAACTATCTCTTCAGTTCAGTTTTCATCAGTTCAGTTTAAGAAATAAACCGAACCGAACTGAAACTGATCAGTTTGGATTTTTGCAAACTGAAACTGAACTGAAGCCATCAAATCAGTTTAGGGCCTAAACTGAAACCAAAAATAACTGAACTGAACCGAAAACTGAACTGTTTGAACTGAACTGTGGGAAACCTTAGTCATATGTAACCCAAAATATAAAGGTTTTTCCACAATACCTGAAGATCATTTTATTTATGGGCTTCCGTTGCGCAATGGTTAGTGCGTTCGGCTGTTAATCGAAAGGTTGGTGGTTCGAGTCCAGCCCGGGAGCGGTGTTGTGAGGTCTCAGATGTAACGTAAAAAGCCAAAGTTTTTCCACAATACCTGACGACCATTAAATTTCCGGGCTTCTGTGGCGCATTTTTTAGCGCGTTCGGCTGTTATCCGAAAGATTGGTGGCTCAAGCCCACCCGGGAACGTTGGTGTTAAGTTTTATAAGTAACGTAAAAAATCAAAGTTTTTCCACAATACCTGAAGACCATTTAATTTTTGGGCTTCCGTTGCGCAATGGTTAGCGCAATCATCTGTTAACGAAAGGTTGGTGGTTCGAGCCCACCCGGGAGTGGTATTGTGAGGTGTCATATGTAACCCAAAATATAAAAGTTTTTCCACAATACCTGAAGACCATTCAATTTTTGGGCTTCCTTTGCGCAATGGTTAGCGCGTTCGGCTGTAAGCGAAAGGTTGGTGGTTCGAGCCCAGCCCTGGAGCGGTGTTGTTAGATCTCAAATGTAACGTAAAAGCCAAAATTTTTCCACAATACCTGACGACCGTTTAATTTTTGGGCTTCCTTGGCGCAATGGTTAGCGTGCCAAGCTGTTATTCAAAAGGTTGGTGATTCGAGCCCACCCGGGAGCGGTGTTGTGAGGTCTTAGAAGTAAAGTAAAAAGCCAAAGTTTTTCCACAATACCTGACGACCATTTAATTTCTAAGCTTCCGTGGCTCAATGGTTAGCGCGTTCGGCTGTTATTCAAAAGGTTGGTGGTTCGAGCCCACCCGGGAGCGGTGTTGTGAGGTCTCTGATGTAACGTAAAAAGCCAAAGTTTTTCCACAATACCTGACGACCATTAAATTTCCGGGCTTCTGTGGCGCATTGTTTAGCGCGTTCGGCTGTTATCCAAAAGATTGGTGGCTCAAGCCCACCCGGGAACGTTGTGGGCTTCAAATGTAACGTAAAAAGTCAAAGTTTTTCCAAAATACCTGAAGACCATTTAATTTTTGGGCTTCCGTTACGCAATGGTTGACGCGTTCATCTGTTAATCGAAAGGTTGGTGGTTCGAGCCCACCCGGGAGCGGTATTGTGAGGTGTCATATGTAACCCAAAATATAAAAGTTTTTCCACAATACCTGACTGTGGTATTATTATTAATACCTAACTGTGGCGGTTTTCCGAAAGATTGGTGGCTCAAGCCCACCCGGGAACGTTAGTGTTAAGTTTTATAAGTAACGTAAAAAATCAAAGTTTTTCCACAATACCTGAAGACCATTTAATTTTTGGGCTTCCTTTGCGCAATGGCTAGCGCGTTCATCTGTTAAACTGAAAGGTTGGTGGTTCGAGCCCATCCGGGAACGGTGTTGTGAGGTCTCAGATGTGACGTAAAAAGTCAAAGTTTTTCCACAATACCTGACGACCATTTAATTTTTGGGCTTCCGTGGCGCAATGGTTAGCGCATCGGCTGTTAACCGAAAGGTTGGTGGTTCGAGCCCATCCGGGAGCGGTGTTGTGAGGTCTCAGATGTAACGTAAAAAGTCAAAGTTTTTCCACAATACCAGACGACCATTTAATTTTTGTGCTTCCGTTGCGCAATGGTTAGTGCGTTCATCTGTTAACCGATAGGTTGGTGGTTCGAGCCCATCCGGGAGCGGTATTGTGAGGTGTCATATGTAACCCAAAATTTAAAAGTTTTTCCGCAATACCTGACGACCATTTAATTTTTGGGCTTCCGTTGCGCAATGTTTAGCGCGTTCATCTGTTAACCGAAAGGTTGGTGGTTCGCGCCCACCCGGGAGCGGTGTTGTGAGGTGTCATATGTAAGGTTTCCCACAGTTCGGTTCAAATCAGCTTTGGATTAAAACTGAAAGTGAACTGAAACTTTTCAGTTAAGATTTTCAAGAACTGAAATTATCAGTTCGGTTCAGCCAGGAAACCGAACTGATCAGTTCAGTTTTTAGTTATAACTGAACTGAACCGAAAACCCCTTCAGAGGTTATCAAGAAGAAAAATTCGGTGTCAGAGGCCGAAAATACCCAGATTGTAACTATTAACCGCTAACATTTTCTACCTATTAACCGCTAACATTTTCTACTACTACTAAGTATTTTGGATTCGTGAAGTTCCACCCCTTAAAAGTCATGTTTATTTCACTAACTACTAATTATTAACATTGAACAATTTAACTTTGACTTATTAACTCATTATGATACCCTTTTTAGTTACTAATTTTTGGTATTCTTTTAGCCTGTGTCTCTCTGCAGAGGGTCCCAGCTAATCACGGGACTTAAATTAATAGCTTATTTCTATGCATAATTAAATATACGCTACATAAGTGATGAAATATACGCGACACTAATAAGGTATCTTTACGCGACACATCCCCTAAAATATCATCCAGCATGCAATACTAAACGATGCCCGTTTTCTATTGTTCTACTAATGTTTGTGGGAACGTATTGATAACGTTTCTCGCGATAGATCGAAAGAGTACTTAACTATCTCTTCAGTTCAGTTTTCATCAGTTCAGTTTAAGAAATAAACCGAACCGAACTGAAAACTGATCAGTTTGGATTTTTGCAAACTGAAACTGAACTGAAGCCATCAAATCAGTTTAGGGCCTAAACTGAAACCAAAAATAACTGAACTGAACCGAAAACTGAACTGTTTGAACTGAACTGTGGGAAACCTTAGTCATATGTAACCCAAAATATAAAGGTTTTTCCACAATACCTGAAGATCATTTTATTTATGGGCTTCCGTTGCGCAATGGTTAGTGCGTTCGGCTGTTAATCGAAAGGTTGGTGGTTCGAGTCCAGCCCGGGAGCGGTGTTGTGAGGTCTCAGATGTAACGTAAAAAGCCAAAGTTTTTCCACAATACCTGACGACCATTAAATTTCCGGGCTTCTGTGGCGCATTTTTTAGCGCGTTCGGCTGTTATCCGAAAGATTGGTGGCTCAAGCCCACCCGGGAACGTTGGTGTTAAGTTTTATAAGTAACGTAAAAAATCAAAGTTTTTCCACAATACCTGAAGACCATTTAATTTTTGGGCTTCCGTTGCGCAATGGTTAGCGCAATCATCTGTTAACGAAAGGTTGGTGGTTCGAGCCCACCCGGGAGTGGTATTGTGAGTGTCATATGTAACCCAAATATAAAAGTTTTTCCACAATACCTGAAGACCATTCAATTTTGGGCTTCCTTTGCGCAATGGTTAGCGCGTTCGGCTGTAAGCGAAAGGTTGGTGGTTCGAGCCCAGCCCTGGAGCGGTGTTGTTAGATCTCAAATGTAACGTAAAAAGCCAAAATTTTTCCACAATACCTGACGACCGTTTAATTTTTGGGCTTCCTTGGCGCAATGGTTAGCGTGCCAAGCTGTTATTCAAAAGGTTGGTGATTCGAGCCCACCCGGGAGCGGTGTTGTGAGGTCTTAGAAGTAAAGTAAAAAGCCAAAGTTTTCCACAATACCTGACGACCATTTAATTTCTAAGCTTCCGTGGCTCAATGGTTAGCGCGTTCGGCTGTTATTCAAAAGGTTGGTGGTTCGAGCCCACCCGGGAGCGGTGTTGTGAGGTCTCTGATGTAACGTAAAAAGCCAAAGTTTTTCCACAATACCTGACGACCATTAAATTTCCGGGCTTCTGTGGCGCATTGTTTAGCGCGTTCGGCTGTTATCCAAAAGATTGGTGGCTCAAGCCCACCCGGGAACGTTGTGGGCTTCAAATGTAACGTAAAAAGTCAAAGTTTTTCCAAAATACCTGAAGACCATTTAATTTTTGGGCTTCCGTTACGCAATGGTTGACGCGTTCATCTGTTAATCGAAAGGTTGGTGGTTCGAGCCCACCCGGGAGCGGTATTGTGAGGTGTCATATGTAACCCAAAATATAAAAGTTTTTCCACAATACCTGACTGTGGTATTATTATTAATACCTAACTGTGGCGGTTATCCGAAAGATTGGTGGCTCAAGCCCACCCGGGACGTTAGTGTTAAGTTTTATAAGTAACGTAAAAAATCAAAGTTTTTCCACAATACCTGAAGACCATTTAATTTTTGGGCTTCCGTTGCGCAATGGTTAGCGCAATCATCTGTTAACGAAAGGTTGGTGGTTCGAGCCCACCCGGGAGCGGTATTGTGAGGTGTCATATGTAACCCAAAATATAAAAGTTTTTCCACAATACCTGAAGACCATTCAATTTTTGGGCTTCCTTTGCGCAATGGTTAGCGCGTTCGGCTGTAAGCGAAAGGTTGTTGGTTCGAGCCCAGCCCTGGAGCGGTGTTGTTAGATCTCAAATGTAACGTAAAAAGCCAAAATTTTTCCACAATACCTGACGACCGTTTAATTTTTGGGCTTCCTTGGCGCAATGGTTAGCGTGCCAAGCTGTTATTCAAAAGGTTGGTGATTCGAGCCCACCCGGGAGCGGTGTTGTGAGGTCTTAGAAGTAAAGTAAAAAGCCAAAGTTTTTCCACAATACCTGACGACCATTTAATTTCTAAGCTTCCGTGGCTCAATGGTTAGCGCGTTCGGCTGTTATTCAAAGGTTGGTGGTTCGAGCCCACCCGGGAGCGGTGTTGTGAGGTCTCTGATGTAACGTAAAAAGCCAAAGTTTTTCCACAATACCTGACGACCATTAAATTTCCGGGCTTCTGTGGCGCATTGTTTAGCGCGTTCGGCTGTTATCCAAAAGATTGGTGGCTCAAGCCCACCCGGGAACGTTGTGGGCTTCAAATGTAACGTAAAAAGTCAAAGTTTTTCCAAAATACCTGAAGACCATTTAATTTTTGGGCTTCCGTTACGCAATGGTTGACGCGTTCATCTGTTAATCGAAAGGTTGGTGGTTCGAGCCCACCCGGGAGCGGTATTGTGAGGTGTCATATGTAACCCAAAATATAAAAGTTTTTCCACAATACCTGACTGTGGTATTATTATTAATACCTAACTGTGGCGGTTTTCCGAAAGATTGGTGGCTCAAGCCCACCCGGGAACGTTAGTGTTAAGTTTATAAGTAACGTAAAAAATCAAAGTTTTTCCACAATACCTGAAGACCATTTAATTTTTGGGCTTCCTTTGCGCAATGGCTAGCGCGTTCATCTGTTAAACTGAAAGGTTGGTGGTTCGAGCCCATCCGGGAACGGTGTTGTGAGGTCTCAGATGTGACGTAAAAAGTCAAGTTTTTCCACAATACCTGACGACCATTTAATTTTTGGGCTTCCGTGGCGCAATGGTTAGCGCATCGGCTGTTAACCGAAAGGTTGGTGGTCGAGCCCATCCGGGAGCGGTGTTGTGAGGTCTCAGATGTAACGTAAAAAGTCAAAGTTTTTCCACAATACCAGACGACCATTTAATTTTTGTGCTTCCGTTGCGCAATGGTTAGTGCGTTCATCTGTTAACCGATAGGTTGGTGGTTCGAGCCCATCCGGGAGCGGTATTGTGAGGTGTCATATGTAACCCAAAATTTAAAAGTTTTTCCGCAATACCTGACGACCATTTAATTTTTGGGCTTCCGTTGCGCAATGTTTAGCGCGTTCATCTGTTAACCGAAAGGTTGGTGGTTCGCGCCCACCCGGGAGCGGTGTTGTGAGGTGTCATATGTAAGGTTTCCCACAGTTCGGTTCAAATCAGCTTTGGATTAAAACTGAAAGTGAACTGAAACTTTTCAGTTAAGATTTTCAAGAACTGAAATTATCAGTTCGGTTCAGCCAGGAAACCGAACTGATCAGTTCAGTTTTTAGTTATAACTGAACTGAACCGAAAACCCCTTCAGAGGTTATCAAGAAGAAAAATTCGGTGTCAGAGGCCGAAAATACCCAGATTGTAACTATTAACCGCTAACATTTTCTACCTATTAACCGCTAACATTTTCTACTACTACTAAGTATTTTGGATTCGTGAAGTTCCACCCCTTAAAGTCATGTTTATTTCACTAACTACTAATTATTAACATTGAACAATTTAACTTTGACTTATTAACTCATTATGATACCCTTTTTAGTTACTAATTTTTGGTATTCTTTTAGCCTGTGTCTCTCTGCAGAGGGTCCCAGCTAATCACGGGACTTAAATTAATAGCTTATTTCTATGCATAATTAAATATACGCTACATAAGTGATGAAATATACGCGACACTAATAAGGTATCTTTACGCGACACATCCCCTAAAATATCATCCAGCATGCAATACTAAACGATGCCCGTTTTCTATTGTTCTACTAATGTTTGTGGGAACGTATTGATAACGTTTCTCGCGATAGATCGAAAGAGTACTTAACTATCTCTTCAGTTCAGTTTTCATCAGTTCAGTTTAAGAAATAAACCGAACCGAACTGAAAACTGATCAGTTTGGATTTTTGCAAACTGAAACGAACTGAAGCCATCAAATCAGTTTAGGGCCTAAACTGAAACCAAAAATAACTGAACTGAACCGAAAACTGAACTGTTTGAACTGAACTGTGGGAAACCTTAGTCATATGTACCCAAAATATAAAGGTTTTTCCACAATACCTGAAGATCATTTTATTTATGGGCTTCCGTTGCGCAATGGTTAGTGCGTTCGGCTGTTAATCGAAAGGTTGGTGGTTCAAGTCCAGCCCGGGAGCGGTGTTGTGAGGTATCAGATGTAACGTAAAAAGCCAAAGTTTTTCCACAATACCTGACGACCATTAAATTTCCGGGCTTCTGTGGCGCATTTTTTAGCGCGTTCGGCTGTTATCCGAAAGATTGGTGGCTCAAGCCCACCCGGGAACGTTGGTGTTAAGTTTTATAAGTAACGTAAAAATCAAAGTTTTTCCACAATACCTGAAGACCATTTAATTTTTGGGCTTCCGTTGCGCAATGGTTAGCGCAAATCATCTGTTAACGAAAGGTTGGTGGTTCGAGCCCACCCGGGAGCGGTATTGTGAGGTGTCATATGTAACCCAAAATATAAAAGTTTTTCCACAATACCTGAAGACCATTCAATTTTTGGGCTTCCTTTGCGCAATGGTTAGCGCGTTCGGCTGTAAGCGAAAGGTTGGTGGTTCGAGCCCAGCCCTGGAGCGGTGTTGTTAGATCTCAAATGTAACGTAAAAAGCCAAAATTTTTCCACAATACCTGACGACCGTTTAATTTTTGGGCTTCCTTGGCGCAATGGTTAGCGTGTCAAGCTGTTATTCAAAAGGTTGGTGATTCGAGCCCACCCGGGACCGGTGTTGTGAGGTCTTAGAAGTAAAGTAAAAAGCCAAAGTTTTTCCACAATACCTGACGGACATTTAATTCTAAGCTTCCGTGGCTCAATGGTTAGCGCGTTCGGCTGTTATTCAAAAGGTTGGTGGTTCGAGCCCACCCGGGAGCGGTGTTGTGAGGTCTCTGATGTAACGTAAAAAGCCAAAGTTTTCCACAATACCTGACGACCATTAAATTTCCGGGCTTCTGTGGCGCATTTTTAGCCCGTCGGCTGTTATCCGAAAGGTTGGTGGTTCGAGCCCACCCGGGAGAGGTGTTGTGGGGTCTCAGATGTAGTTTAAAAAGTCATAATTTTTCATCAATACTGACGACCATTTAATTTCTAAGCTTCCGTGGCTCAATGGTTAGCGTGTTCGGCTTTTATTCAAAAGGTTGGTGGTTCGAGCCCACCCGGGAGCGGTGTTGTGAGGTCTCACATGTAACGTAAAAAGCCAAAGTTTTCCACAATACCTGACGACCATTAAATTTCCGGGCTTCTGTGGCGCATTTTTTAGCGCGTTCGGCTGTTATCCGAAGATTGGTGGCTCAAGCCCACCCGGGAACGTTAGTGTTAAGTTTTATAAGTAACGTAAAAAATGAAAGTTTTTCCACAATACCTGAAGACTATTTAATTTTTGGGCTTCCGTTGCGCAATGGTTAGCGCAATCATCTGTTAACGAAAGGTTGGTGGTTCGAGCCCACCAGGGAGCGGTGTTGTGAGGTGTCATATGTAACCCAAAATATAAAAGTTTTTCCACAATACCTGAAGACCATTCAATTTTTGGGCTTCCTTTGCGCAATGGTTAGCGCGTTCGGCTGTTATCCGAAAGGTTGGTGGTTCGAGCCCAGCCCTGGAGCGGTGTTGTTAGATCTCAAATGTAACGTAAAAAGCCAAAATTTTTCCACAATACCTGACGACCGTTTAATTTTTGGGCTTCCTTGGCGCAATGGTTAGCGTGCCAAGCTGTTATTCAAAAGGTTGGTGATTCGAGCCCACCCGGGAGCGGTGTTGTGAGGTCTTAGAAGTAAAGTAAAAAGCCAAAGTTTTTCCACAATACCTGACGACCATTTAATTTCTAAGCTTCCGTGGCTCAATGGTTAGCGCGTTCGGCTGTAACCGAAAGGTTGGTGGTTCGAGCCCACCCGGAGCGGTGTTGTGAGGTTTTAGATGTAACGTAAAAAGCCAAAGTTTCTCCACAATACCTGACGACCTTTAAATTTCCGGACTCTGTGGCGCATTTTTAGCCCGTTCGGCTTTTATCCGAAAGGTTGGTGGTTCGAGCCCACCCGGGAGAGGTGTTGTGGGGTCTCAGATGTAGTGTAAAAAGTCATAATTTTTCATCAATACCTGACGACCTTTTAATTTCTAAGCTTCCGTGGCTCAATGGTTAGCGCGTTCGGCTTTTATTCAAAAGGCTGGTGGTTCGAGCCCACCCGGGAGCGGTGTTGTGAGGTCTCAGATGTAACGTAAAAAGCCAAAGTTTTTCCACAATACCTGACGACCATTAAATTTCCGGGCTTCTGTGGCGCATTTTTTAGCGCGTTCGGCTGTTTTCCGAAAGATTGGTGGCTCAAGCCCACCCGGGAACGTTGGTGTTAAGTTTTATAAGTAACGTAAAAAGTCAAAGTTTTTCCACAATAACTGAAGACCATTTAAATTTTGTGCTTCCGTTGCACAATCGTTAGCGCGTTCATCTGTTAACCGAAAGGTTGGTGGTTCGAGCCCACCCGGGAGCGGTATTGTGATTTGTCATATGTAACCTAAAATTTAAAAGTTTACCACAATACCTTACGACCATTTAATTTTTGGGCTTCCGTTGCGCAATGGTTAGCGCGTTCGGCTGTAAGCGAAAGGTTGGTGGTTCGAGCCCACCCGGGAGCGGTGTTGTGAGGTCTTAGATGTAACGTAAAAAGCCAAAGTTTCTCCACAATACCTGACGACCTTTAAATTTCCGGGCTTCTGTGGCGCATTTTTTAGCGCGTTCGGCAGTTATCCGAAAGATTGGTGGCTCAAGCCCACCCGGGAACGTTAGTGTTAAGTTTTATAAGTAACGTAAAAAATCAAAGTTTTTCCACAATAACTGAAGACCATTTAGTTTTTGTGCTTCCGTTGCACAATCGTTAGCGCGTTCATCTGTTAACCGAAAGGTTGGTGGTTCGAGCCCACCCGGGAGCGGTATTGTGATGTGTCATATGTAACCTAAAATTTAAAAGTTTTTCCACAATACCTGAAGACCATTTAATTTTTGGGCTTTCGTTGCGCAATGGTTAGCGCGTTCATCCTTTAACCGAAAGGTTGGTGGTTCGAGCCCCACCGGGAGCGGTGTTGTGAGAAGTCATATGTAACCCAAAATATAAAAGTTTTTCCACAATACCTGACGACCATTTAATTTTTAGGCTTCCGTGGCTCGATGGTTAGCGCGTTCAGCCGTTACCCGAAAGGTTGGTGGTTCGAGCCCACCCGGGAGCGGTGTTGTGAGGTCTCTCATTTAGCGTAAAAAGTCATAATTTTTCCACAAAACCTGACGACCATTTAATTTCTGAGCTTCCGTGGCTCAATGGTTAGCGCGTTCGGCTGTTAACCGAAAGTGTGGTGGTTCGAGCCCACCCGGGAGCGATGTTGTGAGATCTCAGATGTAGCGTAAAAAGCCAAAGTTTTACAAAATTACTATAAACCCTTACTTGGGTTGTGTTTTTACCCAAATATGATTTTACAATTTAACCAGTTATGGGGTTACTGTTTAACCCAAATCTGAGTTATCGTTTACGTTGAGTCAGCCTTGGGTTAAATTAACAACCAATTCTGGAGTCAAGGAACAACAATCCATAAAATGGGTCAATTAAATACTGACCCAGAAAAGAATTGAAAAATAACCCATTTTGGGTCAAAAACAACCCAACATTTTTAAGAGTGTAGGCTAGTAACATACTCATCGATGGATTGGCTTGGTTCTTGATTCGTTTTATAAAATAAATGTCTTTTTACGGTGAGGCTCATATACGGTTTATAATGGCCGTCGAACGCAGTTAGAACTTTTACTAATGTCGGATTTTTATCGGTCTTAAGGAAAATAATAGTGTTCTTTCCTTGTTATAATAATCGAATAACTATTGTCTGTTTTACTATTTACAATTCGGTCTATATTTATATCGACATAACCAGCACTATCAACTGTTGCTCTAATAAACATTTCTACTAATTCTGGAGTCAGTCTCCCTCACATCGAGATCGAGAACGACAATTTCGATAAATTATGAATGGATAGTCCACCAGGCGGTGTTAGTGTATCGATAAAATGGCGGGAATTTTTTTTAGGGAGGTGCCTAGGTAGTACTTGATCGTAGCGAAGATGAAGGTAAACTTGAACGTTCCCCCTTTACTTGAATGAGATCTTGGTTAAATTAAAATAAGAGATACAAAAACAATGTTTTCATAGGTTTTATTGAAAACAATTTAAAAAACACAAAACATGCTTAACTCGCTGAGATACGTCGATTTTGAAAATGCATATGAAAAGCGAACTAAAAACTTATAAAGGGTCCTTTCGAGAAGAAATCAATTTTAGTGAGCGTTTTGTAGTCAACCTGAGAGAGTAAGGACGGCCTTATAACCCAGGTTTTACCACCCTTCTTTCCCCCCTTTAGGGGGAGGGGGTAAAACCCGGGTTATAAAGCCATCCCTTGGGTGGGGGGGATTGGGGGTGATTGATGACGTCACGTGATGGTGTTTGGGGGGGAGAGATGGGGGAATTGATGGCGTCACGTGATGGTTTTGGCGGGAAATTTGAATTGTTGAGTCCTTGGTTGTGGATGTTTTGGGGGCATATTTTAGCGTACTTGGTGGTATATGTTGTTCATTGTTGCGCCACCTGGTGGTGGGTTTCTTGATGACGTCACGTGGCTGATACCTGTAGGGATAGGCTTATGCTCTGGTAGATGCTGAAAAGATAGGTTTATGCTAGGCTTATTCTATGGTAATCGTGAAAGATAGGCTTATGCTGTATTAGATTCTTTGGTAAATGCTTCAAAAATTTACTCTTATGCTAGGTTATTCTACGGTAGATCCTAGGCGTTTTAAAATAGCTTCGTACATGCATTTTATAACTTGATCATTCAAAAGCTTGAAGTGAAATTTCATAAAACTAAATTTCTCGTTCAGTTTCCCTTCCTCGGCCTTTGTTAGAGTGAAGACGCTACCCTCGTTGAATACTATCTTCCCCTCCATAACGGTTATTTTTATTTTCAAGTTCAAGTAACGATAATTACCCCGGTCACCACTTTCTATAGCTGAATAGATCTCCGTTCACTCCTCCATAAATTCCTTCAAAACGTCTTCCGAGATTGTAACAATGGTTCCATCCTTTTTTTTGTCAAAAGTAGGCTTGGCTCGTATCCATTGTCCCCGAAAACGGCATAACATTCATCCCCATAGTCTAACGAGTGCATTTGTGCGGTTTTCTTCAGAGTACGGGTTGATATTTAGCCTGAGGTTATATTGACTGATGCTTATCTTTTTTTATTGTCCTTTATTGGCTACATACCAGATGGTTAGGGTACACCATTTGTATTGTTATCAATGGAATCTGAGTGATTTATGACTCACACAAACGTGTTAAGACATTCCATCGGCTTTTTATTTATACGTAATCACGCTCAGACGGGTCTAGGGCCATAAAAAGGGGCAGAACTTGAACAAAAGAATTTATCCCCATCCGTTTTTATTTTCACTATAAAGACGCGTTTTAATGACGCCACGAGTCTAAATCTTAGGCTTATGCTATAGTAATTCTTGAAACATAGGCTTTTGCTAGGTTTATTCTTGGTAAATGCTGAAAAATATAGTCTTAAGCTAAGTTATTCTATGGTAGACCGTTTATTTAAGCGAATGGTGTATAAAAAATATCGCACTAATTCTTTGCCATTTGAGCACCATTTAATGGGGTATTCAATGGTTTTTTTATATAATTAAGGTATCATTTGCACACCTTTTAAAGAATTATGCTTTATAAACCCATTTCTACACCATTCGTTTAAGCTAATGGTGTTTTTAAAATATCGAACCATTTTCGTACTATTTCCGCACTTTGTCAAGGTGCACAAATAGTGCACATTGTTTTAACACCATTATGG
The DNA here is from genome assembly GCA_019434445.1 of Phalangium opilio. Classification (NCBI taxonomy): domain Eukaryota; kingdom Metazoa; phylum Arthropoda; class Arachnida; order Opiliones; family Phalangiidae; genus Phalangium; species Phalangium opilio. The sequence goes on along the minus strand of JAEQBA010004524.1, from coordinate 34,672 downwards.
CACTATTTAGACACCACAATTTTTTACAGTGTATAAGTCGTTGCGTTATTCTGAATTACTCGAATACGCAGACGACGATGCCTTAATCGTTGCAAATGTGGACCTCAGTACATTACTGGACAATCTGTCGGCTGATACTATCTCCCTAATAGACACCCTACGATCTAAGGGTCTGTCAGTCAATACTAAAAAATCCGCGATTATGATCTTCTCGCCGGACAAATCCAAAAAACTTGAAGCAAAACCCGTATCTGAGTTAAAGGGGGTAGGGATATCAAGAGTCACAGTATTCAAATACTTGGGAATGCATCTGGACGAATCTTTTACCTGGATCCCACATATTGACTACACATTTAACAAAGCAAAGCGGAAAATATGGTTATATAAACAGTTTATAAATAATCTTAATGTTAAAACACTGTGTATATTGTACAATGCACTAGTGAAACCGGTATTCGACTACGCCGATATTTTCTACAATAATGCTTCGCTGTCTCACTTAAAGAAACTACAAATCTTGCAAAATAACTGTGCCAGATCCATTCTACGTAGGCCGAATAGATTCTCAGCCACAGAGGCAAGAAATGACTTGACCTGGTTAACATTAAAACGGAGAGCTGAATATCATACGCTTCTAGTCATGAACAAAATTTACCATAATATATGCCCAAACTACATATTAGAAATATTTGCGTCCGTCCTAAATAAAAACCATTCGCACAATACTAGAGGACATCTAGTAAACCTTAATGTACAAAGAAGGTTAAATAAATATAGTGACAATAGTCTAAGAATAATAGGTGTGAGACTATGGAATGAACTAGACCCGTCATTGAGAAATCAAAATTCATTTAAAACATTTAAAAATGACCTTAACAAATTATATTTGCCAAATGATGTATAAATCCTTATGACATAATTTAATCTTAGTTGGCCTGAAAAAAATATTTATATGTATAAACCACTTAAACTACTGATTATAATTTATTTAATCTTAACCGATTGAAATGTTAAACAACATCTAAACTGTTAACTATTTCACTTTTAATTTAATTTAACTACAGGACTCTTATGTAAACCAGCTGTGCAGCTGATAAGAATATCCTAAGAATAAAGCTTTTATTACTATTATTATTATTATTATTAAAAGTAGGCTTGGCTCGTATCCATTGACCCCGAAAACGGCATAACATTCATCCCCATAGTCTAACGAGTGCATTTGCGCGGTTTTCTTCAGAGTACGTGTTGATATTTAGTCTGAGGTTATATTGACTGATGCTTATCTTTTTTTATTGTCCTTTATTGGCTACATACCAGATGGTTTAGGACCTTAAAAGCGGGCGAGGGTACACCATTTGTATTGTTATCAATGGAATCTGAGTGATTTATGACTCACACAAACGTGTTAAGACATTCCATCGGCTTTTTATTTATACGTAATCACGCTCAGACGGGTCTATGGCCATAAAAAGGGGCAGAACTTGAACAAAAGAATTTATCCCCATCCGTTTTTATTTTCACTATAAAGACGGGTTTTAATGACGCCACGAGTCTAAATCTTAGGCTTATGCTATAGTAATTCTTGAAACATAGGCTTTTGCTAGGTTTATTCTTGGTAAATGCTGAAAAATATAGTCTTATGCTAAGTTATTCTATGGTAGACCGTTTATTTAAGCGAATGGTGTATAAAAAATATCGCACTAATTCTTTGCCATTTGAGCACCATTTAATGGGGTATTCAATGGTTTTTTTATATAATTAAGGTATCATTTGCACACCTTTTAAAGAATTATGCTTTATAAACCCATTTCTACACCATTCGTTTAAGCTAATGGTGTTTTTAAAATATCGAACCATTTTCGTACTATTTCCGCACTTTGTCAAGGTGCACAAATAGTGCACATTGTTTTAACACCATTATGGCACTATTTAGACACCACAATTTTTTACAGTGTATAAGTCGTTGCGTTATTCTGAATTACTCGAATACGCAGACGACGATGCCTTAATCGTTGCAAATGTGGACCTCAGTACATTACTGGACAATCTGTCGGCTGATACTATCTCCCTAATAGACACCCTACGATCTAAGGGTCTGTCAGTCAATACTAAAAAATCCGCGATTATGATCTTCTCGCCGGACAAATCCAAAAAACTTGAAGCAAAAACCGTATCTCAGTTAAAGGGGGTAGGGATATCAAGAGTCACAGTATTCAAATACTTGGGAATGCATCTGGACGAATCTTTTACCTGGATCCCACATATTGACTACACATTTAACAAAGCAAAGCGGAAAATATGGTTATATAAACAGTTTATAAATAATCTTAATGTTAAAACACTGTGTATATTGTACAATGCACTAGTGAAACCGGTATTCGACTACGCCGATATTTTCTACAATAATGCTTCGCTGTCTCACTTAAAGAAACTACAAATCTTGCAAAATAACTGTGCCAGATCCATTCTACGTAGGCCGAATAGATTCTCAGCCACAGAGGCAAGAAATGACTTGACCTGGTTAACATTAAAACGGAGAGCTGAATATCATACGCTTCTAGTCATGAACAAAATTTACCATAATATATGCCCAAACTACATATTAGAAATATTTGCGTCCGTCCTAAATAAAAACCATTCGCACAATACTAGAGGACATCTAGTAAACCTTAATGTACAAAGAAGGTTAAATAAATATAGTGACAATAGTCTAAGAATAATAGGTGTGAGACTATGGAATGAACTAGACCCGTCATTGAGAAATCAAAATTCATTTAAAACATTTAAAAATGACCTTAACAAATTATATTTGCCAAATGATGTATAAATCCTTATGACATAATTTAATCTTAGTTGGCCTGAAAAAAATATTTATATGTATAAACCACTTAAACTACTGATTATAATTTATTTAATCTTAACCGATTGAAATGTTAAACAACATCTAAACTGTTAACTATTTCACTTTTAATTTAATTTAACTACAGGACTCTTATGTAAACCAGCTGTGCAGCTGATAAGAATATCCTAAGAATAAAGCTTTTATTACTATTATTATTATTATTATTAAAAGTAGGCTTGGCTCGTATCCATTGACCCCGAAAACGGCATAACATTCATCCCCATAGTCTAACGAGTGCATTTGCGCGGTTTTCTTCAGAGTACGTGTTGATATTTAGTCTGAGGTTATATTGACTGATGCTTATCTTTTTTTATTGTCCTTTATTGGCTACATACCAGATGGTTTAGGACCTTAAAAGCGGGCGAGGGTACACCATTTGTATTGTTATCAATGGAATCTGAGTGATTTATGACTCACACAAACGTGTTAAGACATTCCATCGGCTTTTTATTTATACGTAATCACGCTCAGACGGGTCTATGGCCATAAAAAGGGGCAGAACTTGAACAAAAGAATTTATCCCCATCCGTTTTTATTTTCACTATAAAGACGGGTTTTAATGACGCCACGAGTCTAAATCTTAGGCTTATGCTATAGTAATTCTTGAAACATAGGCTTTTGCTAGGTTTATTCTTGGTAAATGCTGAAAAATATAGTCTTATGCTAAGTTATTCTATGGTAGACCGTTTATTTAAGCGAATGGTGTATAAAAAATATCGCACTAATTCTTTGCCATTTGAGCACCATTTAATGGGGTATTCAATGGTTTTTTTATATAATTAAGGTATCATTTGCACACCTTTTAAAGAATTATGCTTTATAAACCCATTTCTACACCATTCGTTTAAGCTAATGGTGTTTTTAAAATATCGAACCATTTTCGTACTATTTCCGCACTTTGTCAAGGTGCACAAATAGTGCACATTGTTTTAACACCATTATGGCACTATTTAGACACCACAATTTTTTACAGTGTATAAGTCGTTGCGTTATTCTGAATTACTCGAATACGCAGACGACGATGCCTTAATCGTTGCAAATGTGGACCTCAGTACATTACTGGACAATCTGTCGGCTGATACTATCTCCCTAATAGACACCCTACGATCTAAGGGTCTGTCAGTCAATACTAAAAAATCCGCGATTATGATCTTCTCGCCGGACAAATCCAAAAAACTTGAAGCAAAAACCGTATCTCAGTTAAAGGGGGTAGGGATATCAAGAGTCACAGTATTCAAATACTTGGGAATGCATCTGGACGAATCTTTTACCTGGATCCCACATATTGACTACACATTTAACAAAGCAAAGCGGAAAATATGGTTATATAAACAGTTTATAAATAATCTTAATGTTAAAACACTGTGTATATTGTACAATGCACTAGTGAAACCGGTATTCGACTACGCCGATATTTTCTACAATAATGCTTCGCTGTCTCACTTAAAGAAACTACAAATCTTGCAAAATAACTGTGCCAGATCCATTCTACGTAGGCCGAATAGATTCTCAGCCACAGAGGCAAGAAATGACTTGACCTGGTTAACATTAAAACGGAGAGCTGAATATCATACGCTTCTAGTCATGAACAAAATTTACCATAATATATGCCCAAACTACATATTAGAAATATTTGCGTCCGTCCTAAATAAAAACCATTCGCACAATACTAGAGGACATCTAGTAAACCTTAATGTACAAAGAAGGTTAAATAAATATAGTGACAATAGTCTAAGAATAATAGGTGTGAGACTATGGAATGAACTAGACCCGTCATTGAGAAATCAAAATTCATTTAAAACATTTAAAAATGACCTTAACAAATTATATTTGCCAAATGATGTATAAATCCTTATGACATAATTTAATCTTAGTTGGCCTGAAAAAAATATTTATATGTATAAACCACTTAAACTACTGATTATAATTTATTTAATCTTAACCGATTGAAATGTTAAACAACATCTAAACTGTTAACTATTTCACTTTTAATTTAATTTAACTACAGGACTCTTATGTAAACCAGCTGTGCAGCTGATAAGAATATCCTAAGAATAAAGCTTTTATTACTATTATTATTATTATTATTAAAAGTAGGCTTGGCTCGTATCCATTGACCCCGAAAACGGCATAACATTCATCCCCATAGTCTAACGAGTGCATTTGCGCGGTTTTCTTCAGAGTACGGGTTGATATTTAGTCTGAGGTTATATTGACTGATGCTTATCTTTTTTTATTGTCCTTTATTGGCTACATACCAGATGGTTTAGGACCTTAAAAGGGGGCGAGGGTACACCATTTGTATTGTTATCAATGGAATCTGAGTGATTTATGACTCACACAAACGTGTTAAGACATTCCATCGGCTTTTTATTTATACGTAATCACGCTCAGACGGGTCTATGGCCATAAAAAGGGGCAGAACTTGAACAAAAGAATTTATCCCCATCCGTTTTTATTTTCACTATAAAGACGCGTTTTAATGACGCCACGAGTCTAAATCTTAGGCTTATGCTATAGTAATTCTTGAAACATAGGCTTTTGCTAGGTTTATTCTTGGTAAATGCTGAAAAATATAGTCTTATGCTAAGTTATTCTATGGTAGACCGTTTATTTAAGCGAATGGTGTATAAAAAATATCGCACTAATTCTTTGCCATTTGAGCACCATTTAATGGGGTAATCAATGGTTTTTTTATATAATTAAGGTATCATTTGCACACCTTTTAAAGAATTATGCTTTATAAACCCATTTCTACACCATTCGTTTAAGCTAATGGTGTTTTTAAAATATCGAACCATTTTCGTACTATTTCCGCACTTTGTCAAGGTGCACAAATAGTGCACATTGTTTTAACACCATTATGGCACTATTTAGACACCACAATTTTTTACAGTGTATAAGTCGTTGCGTTATTCTGAATTACTCGAATACGCAGACGACGATGCCTTAATCGTTGCAAATGTGGACCTCAGTACATTACTGGACAATCTGTCGGCTGATACTATCTCCCTAATAGACACCCTACGATCTAAGGGTCTGTCAGTCAATACTAAAAAATCCGCGATTATGATCTTCTCGCCGGACAAATCCAAAAAACTTGAAGCAAAACCCGTATCTGAGTTAAAGGGGGTAGGGATATCAAGAGTCACAGTATTCAAATACTTGGGAATGCATCTGGACGAATCTTTTACCTGGATCCCACATATTGACTACACATTTAACAAAGCAAAGCGGAAAATATGGTTATATAAACAGTTTATAAATAATCTTAATGTTAAAACACTGTGTATATTGTACAATGCACTAGTGAAACCGGTATTCGACTACGCCGATATTTTCTACAATAATGCTTCGCTGTCTCACTTAAAGAAACTACAAATCTTGCAAAATAACTGTGCCAGATCCATTCTACGTAGGCCGAATAGATTCTCAGCCACAGAGGCAAGAAATGACTTGACCTGGTTAACATTAAAACGGAGAGCTGAATATCATACGCTTCTAGTCATGAACAAAATTTACCATAATATATGCCCAAACTACATATTAGAAATATTTGCGTCCGTCCTAAATAAAAACCATTCGCACAATACTAGAGGACATCTAGTAAACCTTAATGTACAAAGAAGGTTAAATAAATATAGTGACAATAGTCTAAGAATAATAGGTGTGAGACTATGGAATGAACTAGACCCGTCATTGAGAAATCAAAATTCATTTAAAACATTTAAAAATGACCTTAACAAATTATATTTGCCAAATGATGTATAAATCCTTATGACATAATTTAATCTTAGTTGGCCTGAAAAAAATATTTATATGTATAAACCACTTAAACTACTGATTATAATTTATTTAATCTTAACCGATTGAAATGTTAAACAACATCTAAACTGTTAACTATTTCACTTTTAATTTAATTTAACTACAGGACTCTTATGTAAACCAGCTGTGCAGCTGATAAGAATATCCTAAGAATAAAGCTTTTATTACTATTATTATTATTATTATTAAAAGTAGGCTTGGCTCGTATCCATTGACCCCGAAAACGGCATAACATTCATCCCCATAGTCTAACGAGTGCATTTGCGCGGTTTTCTTCAGAGTACGGGTTCATATTTAGTCTGAGGTTATATTGACTGATGCTTATCTTTTTTTATTGTCCTTTATTGGCTACATACCAGATGGTTTAGGACCTTAAAAGGGGGCGAGGGTACACCATTTGTATTGTTATCAATGGAATCTGAGTGATTTATGACTCACACAAACGTGTTAAGACATTCCATCGGCTTTTTATTTATACGTAATCACGCTCAGACGGGTCTATGGCCATAAAAAGGGGCAGAACTTGAACAAAAGAATTTATCCCCATCCGTTTTTATTTTCACTATAAAGACGCGTTTTAATGACGCCACGAGTCTAAATCTTAGGCTTATGCTATAGTAATTCTTGAAACATAGGCTTTTGCTAGGTTTATTCTTGGTAAATGCTGAAAAATATAGTCTTATGCTAAGTTATTCTATGGTAGATCGTGAAAGATATGCTTATGCTTGGCTTATTCTATGGTAGATCCTAGTAGGTTTATACTATATTAAAGCTTGAACCATAGGCTTGTGCTAAGTTATTCTATGATAGATCCTGAAACACTGGCGTATGCAAGGTTATTCTAGTTGTATAGGTGGAAGAATCAGAGTTTGTATTAGGTTTAGCACATTTAATGAGCACGAAAATCTGATTTTTGATAGAAATATTACTACAGTTTTTTTTCATTCGAATACTACTAAAATACCCATGAATATTGATTAAAATACTGGCATTTATATAATATTACCTTAAAAAACACCAATTTTACCATGCACAAGTGGCTTATTAGAAACTAATACTGAATTTCATACGAATAATACTGAACTACAAGGGATCTATATAAAATACATGCAAAGGTTATAGCTGACTACTACTACTAAAATACCCATAAATATTGCTTAAAATACTGGCATTTATATAATACTACCTAAAAACACCAATTTAACCCTGCACAAGTGCTTTATTAGAAACTAATACTGAATTTCATACGAATAATACTAAATTACACGTGATTTATATAAAATACATGCAAAGGTTATAGCTGACTACTACTAAAATACCCCATGAATATTGATTAAAATACTGGCATTTATATAATACTACCTTGAAAAACACCAATTTTACCATGCACATGTGGCTTATTAGAAACTAATACCGAATTTCTATACGAATAATAATACTACAACTACAAGGGATTTATATAAAATACATGCAAAGGTTATAGCTGACTACTACTAAAATACCCATGAATTTGATTAAAATACTGGCATTTATATAATATTACCTTAAAAAGCACCAATTTTACCATGCACAAGTGGCTTATTAGAAACTAATACTGAATTTCATACGAATAATACTGAACTACAAGGGATCTATATAAAATACATGCAAAGGTTATAGCTGACTACTACTACTAAAATACCCATAAATATTGATTAAAATACTGGCATTTATATAATACTACCTAAAAAACACCAATTTAACCCTGCACAAGTGCTTTATTAGAAACTAATACTGAATTTCATACGAATAATACTAAATTACACGTGATTTATGTAAAATACATGCAAAGGTTATAGCTGACTACTACTAAAATACCCCATGAATATTGATTAAAATACTGGCATTTATATAATACTACCTTGAAAAACACCAATTTTACCATGCACATGTGGCTTATTAGAAACTAATACCGAATTTCTATACGAATAATAATACTAAACTACAAGGGATTTATATAAAATACATGCAAAGGTTATAGCTGACTACTACTAAAATACCCATAAATTTGATTAAAATACTGGCATTTATATAATACTACCTTATAAAACACCAATTATACCATGCACAAGTGGCTTATTAGAAACTAATACTGAATTTCATACGAATAATACTGAACTACAAGGGATCTATATAAAATACGTGCAAAGGTTATAACTGACTACTACTACTAAAATACCCATAAATATTGATTAAAATACGGGCATTTATATAATACTACCTAAAAAAACACCAATTTAACCCTGCACAAGTGCTTTATTAGAAACTAATACTGAATTTCATACGAATTATACTAAATTACACGTGATTTATATAAAATACATGCAAAGGTTATAGCTGACTATTACTAAAATACCCCATGAATATTGATTAAAATTTATATAATACTACCTAAAAAACACCAATTTAACCCTGCACAAGTGCTTTATTAGAAACTAATGCTGAATTTCATACGAATAATACTAAATTACATGTGATTTATATAAAATACATGCAAAGGTTATAGCTGACTACTACTAAAATACCCCTAGTTTTTAATACTGGCATTTATATAATACTACCTTAAAAAACACCAATTTTACCATGCACAAGTGGCATATTAGAAACTAATACCGATTTTCTATACGAATAACAGTACTAAACTACAAGGGATTTATATAAAATACATGCAAAGGTTATAGCTGACTACTACTAAAATACCCATGAATTTGATTAAAATACTGGCACTTATATAATACTACCTTAAAAAACACCAATTTTACCTTGCACAAGTGGCTTATTATAAACTAATACTGAATTTCATAAGAGTAATACTAGATTACACGTGATTTATATAAAATACATGCAAAGGTTATAGCTGACTACTACTAAAGTACACATGAATATCGACTAAAATACAAACATTGTTAAACTGCAAAGTGAAACATACCCTTTTTTTATGAAGCAAAAGTTGATTTGTATTAACTATGATGCTTCCACAATTCTATGTCTTCGCTCTTTATGGGTCGACATACGGATAAGGTTTTTGGATTGAAATAAAACATAACGTCTGAAGTGCGCACAGTCACGTGATGTGCAGAAATAATTTAATTGGCCGCAGTCAGGCACGTCTTTTAAAGTCCCAGCACAATGAGGGCAGTGTAGATGACCCGTACGTGGCATGGGGACATACCCTAGTTTTTTGAGGTTTTCATGAACATTTTCGGCCATACCGAAAGAGATGTGGTCAGATGAATGAAATATACCGGAATATTACTTATTATGCTAAAAAACTTACCGATCTTAACATTAACTAACCAGTTGTATTGTTATCAATGGAATTTATTTTGTCCTTTCTTTAATTGGACCACCCACCAGGTTTTATGACATTGAAAGGGGGGCGAGGGTAAACCTTTATCCCCATCTGTGTTTTAGATATACGTAAACATGTCCATTCGTGTCTTAATGGCTTTTTTTTAAAACAAAGTACAAGGTTATCAATGGAATTTATTTTTAGAGTGATTTATTGCTTTATTAATAGGGGCTGGTGATTCATACTACAAGGGGGTTCAAGCATTTAATTGATTACAGGTGTTTGCCCCGAGGGCATTATTAGGACAAGTCTCAAACCACCGAAACGAAATCAGTCGCTTAGGATACATTTTATCGAAACGAAAAGCGTCATTTGAAAAACATTTCAAATTGTTAAAAACGTTGAGTTAAATTTTAGCTAAATTTATCAAAATTACTCTATGTTTCACCAAAAAAACTTTTAATTTAGCACCGATTAAGAATTTAGGATACATACAAGGGAGATCAACCCCCTAAAAACTACTTATTGTACTATTTATTTTATTGATCTTGGGAATGCTGGAATTCCTTAATCTCTGGTTTCAGAATCTGGACGAGATTGTTTGAAGAATGACGTCATCGTACAAACATGTTGAAACGTGCCCGTAAAGAATAACTTAATCCTTTTGTTAAGAAATACTCTTTGTAATCTCTTTTGTATTTTTAAAAAATAAATGTGTCACCTTTTTAATACTGATTTCTTTTATTTCATATATTAAGCAATGGAGGGTGGTAAAAGAGAGGGGTAGGAACTATTGTTGATAAATAAATCGAATATTTCTGTCATCATATTCATTCATCATCATGAACTCGGAGCTGCAGAGATATCATACTTTTACTCCTGACCACTAGATGGAAACTATAAAAAAGCTTTAAGTAGAGCGGGGTTTTATTCGTTACATACCGATGATCTAGTACAGTGCTTCGAATGCAACGGCATTTTATTAGCCTGGAAACCCACCGATAATCCTTACGAAGAACATTGAAACATTTCCCTAAGTACAACTTTATCAGAGGTAGGCACACAAAAAAATACCCTTTAGCATAGATGAAACAGAGACGTACACCAAGTCAATAAATAACAAAATCAAGACCGAGGAAAAAACACCTGAAAAACCCCAAGAAAACAAGGAAGAAATTTATCATACCTTTAAAGTTAAAACTACAGATCTCGAAAGATTAGTCTTGGAATTTTACGTTAGAAAACAACTAAACGCTTTGTATATCAAAGAAAAACTTAATGACTTACGTAAGATTTAAAAATAATATTAAAATTTATCATCTTCCTTACGCTGATAGAAGAAATTACTATAGGTTAAATCAAATGCGATTTAAAATGAAAATTGAAAAAATATCCCTATTATTAGAACCTATACTTTTAAAGAAAATAAATAACTTTTTACTATACAGGGTGTATCTGAAATGGACGTAGGAGCGAAAGTATTTGGGTTCCTGGGGCCAATATAAGGCGAAACTGTGGTATGACATTTTGTCGTACGCCAACCCATTTGGAAGTTACTTGAACCTCAAACTTGCTAGTTTGCATAAATCACAGCATGTTGACTTCGTCTAAAACAGTAGGAATTAAGCTCAAGATAAGGATGATTATTGCAAATTAGTGGTTGCCAGCTAAAACAAAAAAAGTCTCATAGCCATAGAGTTTATAGTCAACTTTTAAGAAGTTGAAAGTTGTACAGTTGGTGACTCATAAAGAACATCAATGTAAAACAACATGTTACGATTTAGTGTGTTGAAACAACTGACCGATACTAACGGTAAACTGACAGCGATAAGTAGCGCAAACTAATAAGGAACACCGACATTTTGCTTCATTCTTCAAACAATCGAAAGGTTGCATTTAGTTTAAAGATTAGGTTAATGTTGCAACTTATCGAAATCGGTATTCGTGAATGAATGTTAGTGGGCGAATGTTTGGGATGGGATGTTGGGCAACGCCTGTTAAAACTGAGCAGTAAAATGCTAATCCTAATAAAAATCAACAAATAATGAAGAAACCTAAATGTTGAAAATGAAATAAAATTTGTTATGGTTCAAAGTGACCAAAAAAAGGAACATTCCTTTCTCCAAAAAATTACAGTGAGGGAGTAATGGCGTTTTTCTTGGGGCCTCACCCGAAACTTAACCCGTAACAAATTAAATAAGGATGGTTGAACAAGAAACTGTGAGAGAAATGATTGAAGTATCGTAGCATGCGAACGTTTTATAGTGATTTGCAGACCACCCTAAAACCTAAGACTAATGACGTTTACTAACTGGTAGCAATCTGCCAGCGTTGAGAACGGCAGGAGACCTACATGCAATGCGATATGCAATGTAATGTACCCATAAGGAAATGTACATTCTTACTCCTTAGAATTATTCTATGAAAATTGCCATTAAAAACGGTAAAAAAGGTTCTTCTTTTAAAGGTTCAAAGTGTTTTAAAGCGTCTTGCTAATTTATTGGAAACAAGACGTCGCCGGTATGTAGTCTTGTTCACAAACCAAAATTAACGCTTTTGCAACCTTTCTTGTTTGAAGAATGAAGCAAAATGTCGGTGTTCCTTATTAGTTTTCGCTACATATCGCTGTCAGTTTACCGTTAGTATCGGTCAGTTGTTGCAACACACTAAATCGTCACATGTTGTTTACCAATGATGTTCGTAATGTGTCACCAACTTGACAACTTTCAACTCCTTATAAATTGACTCTATGGCTTTTTTTCTTTTAGCTGGCAACCACTAATTTGCAATAATCATCCTATCTTGAACTTAATTCCTACTGTTTTAGACGAAGTCAACATGCTGTGATTTATGCAAACTAGCAGGTTTGAGGTTCAAGTAACTTCCAAATGGGTTGGCGTACGACAAAATGTCATTCCAACAGTTTCGCCTTATATTGGTCCCAGGAACCCAAATACTTTCGCTCCTACGTCCATTTCAGATACACCCTGTATATCATGGTCTTTATAAATTTACTCTTACAGAAGCATCCTTTGTTATAAGCTTACAAAACTATAAGCCTACACAATCAATCGAATATTGACAGGTTGAGAAAAAAAAGAGTAGAGTACGTAAAACCCGGGCCAACGCCTTAACAGTGGCCGGGCATCTTTATGGAATTATATTTATGGAATTACAGAAGATGTAAAATATTATTTTCGCTTTGGTCGGAGGCAAAGCAATTGATTCCAAAATAATGTTGTTACACACAGATGGTGTACAGAACTAGGCATTATCTTCTATAAGTTCCGAATTGAAAAAGGGGGAGGGGTTGCAAGAGCAGAAGAAACTCACTATCGACCAAACATCAAAGGTAAACCTAATTTAAGAGTGGAACCTTGCGTTGACAAAGCATCCATTTACCGCCAAGGACGCTAAAATATGACGCACAGAAACACACCACCAATTCAAATTTCCCACCAACAACATCACGTGACGTCATCAACTCCCCCCCATCCCCCAACCCATTCCTATTTCTAATTTGGTCTATGAGAGCTCCACAAAAGGCCATAAATCACTTTGATATAAAGTAAAAAGTTATTTATTTTCTTTAAAAGTATAGGTTCTAAAAATAAGGATATTTTTTTCAATTTTCATTTTAAATCGCATTTGATTTAACCTATTCAAGTAACTTCCAAATGGGTTGGCATACGACAAAATGTCATACCACAGTTTCGCCTTATATTGGCCCCAGGAACCCAAATACTTTCGCTCCTACGTCCATTTCAGATACACCCTGTATAGTAAAAAGTTATTTATTTTCTTTAAAAGTATAGGTTCTAAAAATAGGGATAATTTTTCAATTTTCATTTTAAATCGCATTTGATTTAACCTATAGGAATTTCTTCTATCAGCGTAAGGAAGATGATAAATTTTAATATTATTTTTAAATCTTACGTAAGTCATTAAGTTTTTCTTTGATATTCAAAGCGTTTAGTTGTTTTCTAACGTAAAGTTCCAAGACTAATCTTTCGAGATCTGTAGTTTTAACTTTATAGGTATGATAAATTTCTTCCTTGTTTTCTAGGGGTTTTTCAGGTTTTTTTTCCTCGGTCTTGATTTTGTTATTTATTGACTTGGTGTACGTCTCTGTTTCATCTATGCTAAAGGGTATGTTTTTTGTGTGCCTACCTCTGATAAAGTTGCACTTAGGGAAATGTTTCAATGTTCTTCATAAGTATTATCGGTGGGTTTCCAGGCTAATAAAATGCCGTTGCATTCGAAGCACTGTACTAGATCATCGGTATGTAACGAATAAAACCCCGCTCAACTTAAAGCTTTTTTATAGTTTCCATCTTGTGGTCAGGAGTAAAAAGTATGATATCTCTGCAGCTCCGAGTTCATGATAATGAATGAATATGATGATAGAAATATTCGATTTATTTATCACCAATAGTTCCTACCCCTCTCTTTTACCACCCTCCATTACTTAATATATGAAATAAAAGAAAACAGTATTAAAAAGGTGACACATTTATTTTTAAAAATACAAAAGAGATTACAAAGAGTATTTCTTATCAAAAGGATTAAGTTAATCTTTACGAGCACGTTTCAACATGTTTGTACGATGACGTCATTCTTCAAACAATCTCGTCCAAATTCTGAAACCAGAGATTAAGGAATTCCAGCATTCCCAAGATCAATAAAATAAATAGTACAATAAGTAGTTTTTAGGGGGTTGATCTCCAAGATCTGGCGTATTCTTGTCAACCTTTGTGTACTTGCCTCCATAACAACTCAAAACATACAATGGGGATGGGGAGAACGTAGCAACCTCCCGCTCCGAATGGTAACGGACCCTTCAGCGTGTCAGAGTGAGTTATTAACATCTTTGTTGATCTCCTTCCCCCTCCCACCCCCCTTGGGTGGAGTATATACCTTTAAGAAATGTATCCTAAATTCTTAATCGGTGCTAAATCAAAAGTTTTTTTGGTGAAACATAGAGTAATTTTGATAAATTTAGCTAAAATTTAACTCAACGTTTTTAACAATTTGAAATGTTTTTCAAATGACGCTTTTCGTTTCGGTAAAATGTATCCTAAGCGACTGATTTCGTTTCGGTGGTTTGTCCATTTTCCCATGTATTCCTATGGGTTTTTAGGAATTGTAAATTAGCGTTTTCGTTTCGAAGAAATGTATCGTAGTTGATCATAAACGTTTCGATTGTTTTTTACTTCTAACACGAAATGCGTTATGAATGATGCTTCTTTCAATACCGTTTTACGTTTTCCACAAATTTTTGATTACGCTGCCGATAATTTTGATAAATATAATACGTTTAGGTCAATGCTTCGGTCTAATGATATATTGCCTTTTTGTTGACGCAACGGAAACATCTTAAACTTGTTGAGACTTGTCCAAATAATGCCCTCGGGGCAAACACCTGTACTCCAAATGGTTCTAAAAAAAGCCATTAAGACACGCCTGGACATGTTTACGTATATCTAAAACACAGATGGGGATAAAGGTTTACCCTCGGCCCCCCCTTTCAATGTCATAAAACCTGGTGGGTGGTCCAATTAAAGAAAGGACAAAATAAATTCCATTGATAACAATACAACTGGTTCGACCACGCCCCCAAAGCCATTACGACACGTCTGAACGTGTTTACGTATAAGTAAAAACAGCTTGGGATAAAATCTTTTGTTGTGAACCATGTCCGACCTCCTCCTCCCCCTTAATGTCACATAACACACCTGGGTGGCCAAAAGGGGATTTTGTAAACTATAGAGAGTCATTTCACTTCCGAACTCTGGAGAAAAAGGTTGGTGACAAGGCTAGTAAGAAAGCACGTGTTTCCTCCGATGTACCTTAAGTAATATGTAATTCTTGTTTTGTTCCTTAAAATGTGTGCTAAATAGAAAACATATGACACAGTCTAGCCATATTCGTGTATACTTTACTTGGAAATGTTAAGATCGGTAAGCGTTTTAGCATAATAAATAATATTCCGGTATATTTCGTTCATCTGACCACATCTCTTTCGGTATGGCTGAAAATTTTCATGAAAACCTCAAAAAACTAGGGTATGTCCCCATGCCAGGTACGGGTCATCTGCACTGCCCTCATTGTGATGGGACTTTAAAAGACGTGCTTGACTGCGGCCAATTAAATTATTTCTGCACATCACGTGACTGTGCGCACTTCAGACGTTGTGTTTTAGTTCAATCCCAAAACCTTATCCGTATGTCGACCCATAAAGAGCGAAGACATCTTCTTGACGAGCGAAACTTTTGTACTCTGTGCGGTGAGTTTAAATACCGGATTAAGGACTTGTGCCCGTGTTACAAATGGACAGATGATTCACCAGAGATTTAAATCAGGTACGGCAGTGACTTTTGAGATGAAATAGAATTGTGGAAGCATCATAGTTAATACAAATCAACTTTTGCTTCATAAAAAAAGGGTATGTTTCACTTTTCATCATAACAATGTTTGTATTTTAGTCGATATTCATGTGTACTTTAGTAGTAGTCAGCTATAACCTTTGCATGTAATTTATATAAATCACGTGTAATCTAGTATTATTCGTATGATATTCAGTATTAGTTTCTAATAAGCCACTTGTGCATGGTAAAATTGGTGTTTTTTAAGGTAGTATTATATAAATGCCAGTATTTTAAACAATATTCATGGGTATTTTAGTAAAATTCGAATGAAAAAAGAACTGTAGTAATATTTCTATCAAAAATCAGATTTTCGTGCTCATTAAATGTTCTAAACCTAATACAAACTCTGATTCTTCCGCCTATACAACTAGAATAACCTAGCATACGCCAGTGTTTCAGGATCTATCATAGAATAACTTAGCACAAGCCTATGGTTCAAGAACTTGTATAGTATAACCTACCAGGATCTACCATAGAATAACCTAGCATAAGCATATCTTTAACGATCTACCATAGAATAAGCCAAGCATAAGCATATCTTTCACGATCTACCATAGAATAAGCCAAGCATAAGCATATCTTTCACGATCTACCATAGAATAGCTTAGCATAAGACTATATTTTCAGCATTTACCAAGAATAAACCGGGTCATTCCTATTTTAGAGGCCGTTTTCCACAGTGGAATTTAGTAGGATAGTATCATAGTAGTAAAAATAGTAGTATTTCCCCTGCGAGGAAAAGCGGAGCCTATGATGGAGAAAATAGTATGAATTGCCGACTAACCATAAATTGCCGCCTTTTCCAAAATATTGCTGACTAACCATAAATTTCCGCCTTTTCCAAAATATTGCTGACTAACCATAAATTTCCGCCTTTTCCAAAATATTGCTGACTAACCATAAATTGCCGCCTTTTCCAAAATATTGCTGACTAACCATAAATTTCCGCCTTTTCCAAAATATTGCTGACTAACCATAAATTTCCGCCTTTTCCAAAATATTGCTGACTAACCATAAATTGCCGCCTTTTCCAAAATATTGCTGACTAACCATAAATTGCCGCCTTTTCCAAAATATTGCTGACTAACCATAAATTTCCGCCTTTTCCAAAATATTGCTGACTAATCATAAATTTTCGCCTTTTCCAAAATATTGTTGACTAACCATAAATTTCCGCCGTTTCCAAAATGTTGCTGACTAACCATAAATTTCCGCCTTTTCCAAAATATTGCTGACTAACCATAAATTGCCGCCTTTTCCAAAATATTGCTGACTAACCATAAATTTCCGCCTTTTCCAAAATATTGCTGACTAACCATAAATTTCCGCCTTTTCCAAAATATTGCTGACTAACCATAAATTTCCGCCTTTTCCAAAATATTGCTGACTAACCATAAATTGCCGCCTTTTCCAAAATATTGCTGACTAACCATAAATTGCCGCCTTTTCCAAAATATTGCTGACTAACCATAAATTTCCGCCTTTTCCAAAATATTGCTGACTAACCATAAATTTCCGCCTTTTCCAAAATATTGCTGACTAACCATAAATTGCCGCCTTTTCCAAAATATTGCTGACTAACCATAAATTTCCGCCTTTTCCAAAATATTGCTGACTAACCATAAATTTCCGCCTTTTCCAAAATATTGCTGACTAACCATAAATTGCCGCCTTTTCCAAAATATTGCTGACTAACCATAAATTTCCGCCTTTTCCAAAATATTGCTGACTAACCATAAATTGCCGCCTTTTCCAAAATATTGCTGACTAACCATAAATTTCCGCCTTTTCCAAAATATTGCTGACTAACCATAAATTGCCGCCTTTTCCAAAATATTGCTGACTAACCATAAATTGCCGCCTTTTCCAAAATATTGCTGACTAACCATAAATTTCCGCCTTTTCCAAAATATTGATGACTAACCATAAATTGCCGCCTTTTCCAAAATATTGCTGACTAACCATAAATTGCCGCCTTTTCCAAAATATTGCTGACTAACCATAAATTTCCGCCTTTTCCAAAATATTGCTGACTAATCATAAATTTTCGCCTTTTCCAAAATATTGTTGACTAACCATAAATTTCCGCCTTTTCCAAAATGTTGCTGACTAACCATAAATTTCCGCCTTTTCCAAAATATTGCTGACTAACCATAAATTTCCGCCTTTTCCAAAATATTGCTGACTAACCATAAATGTCCGCCTTTTCCAAAATATTGCTGACTAACCATAAATTTCCGCCTTTTCCAAAATATTGCTGACTAACCATAAATTTCCGCCTTTTCCAAAATATTGCTGACTAACCATAAATTTCCGCCTTTTCCAAATATTGCTGACTAACCATAAATTGCCGCCTTTTCCAAAATATTGCTGACTAACCATAAATTTCCGCCTTTTCCAAAATATTGCTGACTAACCATAAATTTCCGCCTTTTCCAAAATATTGCTGACTAACCATAAATTGCCGCCTTTTCCAAAATATTGCTGACTAACCATAAATTTCCGCCTTTTCCAAAATATTGCTGACTAACCATAAATTTCCGCCTTTTCCAAAATATTGCTGACTAACCATAAATTGCCGCCTTTTCCAAAATATTGCTGACTAACCATAAATTTCCGCCTTTTCCAAAATATTGCTGACTAACCATAAATTGCCGCCTTTTCCAAAATATTGCTGACTAACCATAAATTTCCGCCTTTTCCAAAATATTGCTGACTAACCATAAATTGCCGCCTTTTCCAAAATATTGCTGACTAACCATAAATTTCCGCCTTTTCCAAAATATTGCTGATTAACCATAGAGCCCAGTAGAGATCAAACAAGCAAAATGGAACCATGCACTATTACACTGGCCGCTCAACTAGGCGTCAGTAGTGGCCTACTTGAGAGGCCAGTAGAGAATAAACATGCAAAATAGAACCATGGACTATTAAACTGGCCGCTCAACTAGGCGTCAGTAGTGGCCTACTTAAGAGGTCAGTAGAGAATAAACAAGCAAAATGGAACCATGGACTATTACACTGGCCGCTCATCTAGGCGTCAGTAGTGGCCTACTTAAGAGGTCAGTAGAGAATAAACAAGTAAAATGGAACCATGGACTATTACACTGGCCGCTCAACTAGGCGTCAGTAGTGGCCTACTTAAGAGGTCAGTAGAGAATAAACAAGCAAAATGGAACCATGGACTATTAAACTGGCCGCTCAACTAGGCGTCAGTACTGGCCTACTTAAGAGGTCAGTAGAGAATAAATAAGCAAAATGGAACCATGGACTATTAAACTGGCCGCTCAACTAGGCGTCAGTAGTGGCCTACTTAAGAGGTCAGTAGAGAATAAACAAGCAAAATGGAACCATGGACTATTACACTGGCCGCTCATCTAGGCGTCAGTAGTGGCCTACTTAAGAGGTCAGTAGAGAATAAACAAGCAAAATGGAACCATGGACTATTACACTGGCCGCTCAACTAGGCGTCAGTAGTGGCCTACTTAAGAGGTCAGTAGAGAATAAACAAGTAAAATGGAACCATGGACTATTACACTGGCCGCTCAACTAGGCGTCAGTAGTGGCCTACTTAAGAGGTCAGTAGAGAATAAACAAGCAAAATGGAACCATGGACTATTACACTGGCCGCTCAACTAGGCGTCAGTAGTGGCCTACTTAAGAGGTCAGTAGAGAATAAACAAGTAAAATGGAACCATGGACTATTACACTGGCCGCTCAACTAGGCGTCAGTAGTGGCCTACTTAAGAGGTCAGTAGAGAATAAACAAGTAAAATGGAACCATGGACTATTACACTGGCCGCTCATCTAGGCGTCAGTAGTGGCCTACTTAAGAGGTCAGTAGAGAATAAACAAGCAAAATGGAATCTTGCACTATTACACTGGCCGCTCAACTAGGCGTCAGTAGTGGCCTACTTAAGAGGCCAGTAGAGAATAAACAAGCAAAATGGAACCATGGACTATTACACTGGCCGCTCATCTAGGCGTCAGTAGTGGCCTACTTAAGAGGTCAGTAGAGAATAAACAAGCAAAATGGAACCATGGACTATTACACTGGCCGCTCATCTAGGCGTCAGTAGTGGCCTACTTAAGAGGTCAGTAGAGAATAAACAAGCAAAATGGAACCATGGACTATTACACTGGCCGCTCAACTAGGCGTCAGTAGTGGCCTACTTAAGAGGTCAGTAGAGAATAAATAAGCGAAATGGAACCATGGACTATTAAACTGGCCGCTCAACTAGGCGTCAGTAGTGGCCTACTTAAGAGGTCAGTAGAGAATAAACAAGCAAAATGGAACCATGGACTATTACACTGGCCGCTCATCTAGGCGTCAGTAGTGGCCTACTTAAGAGGTCAGTAGAGAATAAACAAGCAAAATGGAATCTTGCACTATTACACTGGCCGCTCAACTAGGCGTCAGTAGTGGCCTACTTAAGAGGTCAGTAGAGAATAAATAAGCGAAATGGAACCATGGACTATTAAACTGGCCGCTCAACTAGGCGTCAGTAGTGGCCTACTTAAGAGGTCAGTAGAGAATAAATAAGCAAAATGGAACCATGGACTATTACACTGGCCGCTCAACTAGGCGTCAGTAGTGGCCTACTTAAGAGGCCAGTAGAGAATAAACAAGCAAAATGGAACCATGGACTATTACACTGGCCGCTCATCTAGGCGTCAGTAGTGGCCTACTTAAGAGGCCAGTAGAGAATAAACAAGCAAAATGGAACCATGGACTATTACACTGGCCGCTCATCTAGGCGTCAGTAGTGGCCTACTTAAGAGGTCAGTAGAGAATAAACAAGCAAAATGGAACCATGGACTATTACACTGGCCGCTCAACTAGGCGTCAGTAGTGGCCTACTTAAGAGGTCAGTAGAGAATAAACAAGTAAAATGGAACCATGGACTATTACACTGGCCGCTCAACTAGGCGTCAGTAGTGGCCTACTTAAGAGGTCAGTAGAGAATAAACAAGTAAAATGGAACCATGGACTATTACACTGGCCGCTCAACTAGGCGTCAGTAGTGGCCTACTTAAGAGGTCAGTAGAGAATAAATAAGCGAAATGGAACCATGGACTATTAAACTGGCCGCTCAACTAGGCGTCAGTAGTGGCCTACTTAAGAGGCCAGTAGAGAATAAACAAGCAAAATGGAACCATGGACTATTACACTGGCCGCTCAACTAGGCGTCAGTAGTGGCCTACTTAAGAGGTCAGTAGAGAATAAATAAGCAAAATGGAACCATGGACTATTACACTGGCCGCTCAACTAGGCGTCAGTAGTGGCCTACTTAAGAGGTCAGTAGAGAATAAACAAGTAAAATGGAACCATGGACTATTACACTGGCCGCTCAACTAGGCGTCAGTAGTGGCCTACTTAAGAGGTCAGTAGAGAATAAACAAGCAAAATGGAACCATGGACTATTACACTGGCCGCTCAACTAGGCGTCAGTAGTGGCCTACTTAAGAGGTCAGTAGAGAATAAACAAGTAAAATGGAACCATGGACTATTACACTGGCCGCTCAACTAGGCGTCAGTAGTGGCCTACTTAAGAGGTCAGTAGAGAATAAACAAGTAAAATGGAACCATGGACTATTACACTGGCCGCTCATCTAGGCGTCAGTAGTGGCCTACTTAAGAGGTCAGTAGAGAATAAACAAGCAAAATGGAATCTTGCACTATTACACTGGCCGCTCAACTAGGCGTCAGTAGTGGCCTACTTAAGAGGCCAGTAGAGAATAAACAAGCAAAATGGAACCATGGACTATTACACTGGCCGCTCATCTAGGCGTCAGTAGTGGCCTACTTAAGAGGTCAGTAGAGAATAAACAAGCA
Source organism: Phalangium opilio (assembly GCA_019434445.1). Lineage (NCBI taxonomy): Eukaryota > Metazoa > Arthropoda > Arachnida > Opiliones > Phalangiidae > Phalangium > Phalangium opilio. Next base: position 12,350 of record JAEQBA010004524.1, on the reverse strand, counting down.
AAATGGAACCATGGACTATTACACTGGCCGCTCAACTAGGCGTCAGTAGTGGCCTACTTAAGAGGTCAGTAGAGAATAAATAAGCGAAATGGAACCATGGACTATTAAACTGGCCGCTCAACTAGGCGTCAGTAGTGGCCTACTTAAGAGGCCAGTAGAGAATAAACAAGCAAAATGGAACCATGGACTATTACACTGGCCGCTCATCTAGGCGTCAGTAGTGGCCTACTTAAGAGGCCAGTAGAGAATAAACAAGCAAAATGGAACCATGGACTATTACACTGGCCGCTCAACTAGGCGTCAGTAGTGGCCTACTTAAGAGGTCAGTAGAGAATAAATAAGCGAAATGGAACCATGGACTATTAAACTGGCCGCTCAACTAGGCGTCAGTAGTGGCCTACTTAAGAGGTCAGTAGAGAATAAACAAGCAAAATGGAACCATGGACTATTACACTGGCCGCTCATCTAGGCGTCAGTAGTGGCCTACTTAAGAGGTCAGTAGAGAATAAACAAGCAAAATGGAATCTTGCACTATTACACTGGCCGCTCAACTAGGCGTCAGTAGTGGCCTACTTAAGAGGCCAGTAGAGAATAAACAAGCAAAATGGAACCATGGACTATTACACTGGCCGCTCATCTAGGCGTCAGTAGTGGCCTACTTAAGAGGTCAGTAGAGAATAAACAAGCAAAATGGAACCATGGACTATTACACTGGCCGCTCAACTAGGCGTCAGTAGTGGCCTACTTAAGAGGTCAGTAGAGAATAAACAAGTAAAATGGAACCATGGACTATTACACTGGCCGCTCAACTAGGCGTCAGTAGTGGCCTACTTAAGAGGTCAGTAGAGAATAAACAAGTAAAATGGAACCATGGACTATTACACTGGCCGCTCAACTAGGCGTCAGTAGTGGCCTACTTAAGAGGTCAGTAGAGAATAAATAAGCGAAATGGAACCATGGACTATTAACTGGCCGCTCAACTAGGCGTCAGTAGTGGCCTACTTAAGAGGCCAGTAGAGAATAAACAAGCAAAATGGAACCATGGACTATTACACTGGCCGCTCAACTAGGCGTCAGTAGTGGCCTACTTAAGAGGTCAGTAGAGAATAAACAAGCAAAATGGAACCATGGACTATTACACTGGCCGCTCAACTAGGCGTCAGTAGTGGCCTACTTAAGAGGTCAGTAGAGAATAAATAAGCGAAATGGAACCATGGACTATTAAACTGGCCGCTCAACTAGGCGTCAGTAGTGGCCTACTTAAGAGGCCAGTAGAGAATAAACAAGCAAAATGGAACCATGGACTATTACACTGGCCGCTCAACTAGGCGTCAGTAGTGGCCTACTTAAGAGGTCAGTAGAGAATAAATAAGCAAAATGGAACCATGGACTATTACACTGGCCGCTCAACTAGGCGTCAGTAGTGGCCTACTTAAGAGGTCAGTAGAGAATAAACAAGTAAAATGGAACCATGGACTATTACACTGGCCGCTCAACTAGGCGTCAGTAGTGGCCTACTTAAGAGGTCAGTAGAGAATAAACAAGCAAAATGGAACCATGGACTATTACACTGGCCGCTCAACTAGGCGTCAGTAGTGGCCTACTTAAGAGGTCAGTAGAGAATAAACAAGTAAAATGGAACCATGGACTATTACACTGGCCGCTCAACTAGGCGTCAGTAGTGGCCTACTTAAGAGGTCAGTAGAGAATAAACAAGTAAAATGGAACCATGGACTATTACACTGGCCGCTCATCTAGGCGTCAGTAGTGGCCTACTTAAGAGGTCAGTAGAGAATAAACAAGCAAAATGGAATCTTGCACTATTACACTGGCCGCTCAACTAGGCGTCAGTAGTGGCCTACTTAAGAGGCCAGTAGAGAATAAACAAGCAAAATGGAACCATGGACTATTACACTGGCCGCTCATCTAGGCGTCAGTAGTGGCCTACTTAAGAGGTCAGTAGAGAATAAACAAGCAAAATGGAACCATGGACTATTACACTGGCCGCTCAACTAGGCGTCAGTAGTGGCCTACTTAAGAGGTCAGTAGAGAATAAATAAGCGAAATGGAACCATGGACTATTAAACTGGCCGCTCAACTAGGCGTCAGTAGTGGCCTACTTGAGAGGCCAGTAGAGAATAAACAAGCAAAATGGAACCATGGACTATTACACTGGCCGCTCATCTAGGCGTCAGTAGTGGCCTACTTAAGAGGCCAGTAGAGAATAAACAAGCAAAATGGAACCATAGACTATTACACTGGCCGCTCAACTAGGCGTCAGTAGTGGCCTACTTAAGAGGTCAGTAGAGAATAAATAAGCGAAATGGAACCATGGACTATTAAACTGGCCGCTCAACTAGGCGTCAGTAGTGGCCTACTTAAGAGGTCAGTAGAGAATAAACAAGCAAAATGGAACCATGGACTATTACACTGGCCGCTCATCTAGGCGTCAGTAGTGGCCTACTTAAGAGGTCAGTAGAGAATAAACAAGCAAAATGGAATCTTGCACTATTACACTGGCCGCTCAACTAGGCGTCAGTAGTGGCCTACTTAAGAGGTCAGTAGAGAATAAATAAGCGAAATGGAACCATGGACTATTAAACTGGCCGCTCAACTAGGCGTCAGTAGTGGCCTACTTAAGAGGTCAGTAGAGAATAAATAAGCAAAATGGAACCATGGACTATTACACTGGCCGCTCAACTAGGCGTCAGTAGTGGCCTACTTAAGAGGCCAGTAGAGAATAAACAAGCAAAATGGAACCATGGACTATTACACTGGCCGCTCATCTAGGCGTCAGTAGTGGCCTACTTAAGAGGCCAGTAGAGAATAAACAAGCAAAATGGAACCATGGACTATTACACTGGCCGCTCATCTAGGCGTCAGTAGTGGCCTACTTAAGAGGTCAGTAGAGAATAAACAAGCAAATGGAACCATGGACTATTACACTGGCCGCTCAACTAGGCGTCAGTAGTGGCCTACTTAAGAGGTCAGTAGAGAATAAACAAGTAAAATGGAACCATGGACTATTACACTGGCCGCTCAACTAGGCGTCAGTAGTGGCCTACTTAAGAGGTCAGTAGAGAATAAACAAGTAAAATGGAACCATGGACTATTACACTGGCCGCTCAACTAGGCGTCAGTAGTGGCCTACTTAAGAGGTCAGTAGAGAATAAATAAGCGAAATGGAACCATGGACTATTAAACTGGCCGCTCAACTAGGCGTCAGTAGTGGCCTACTTAAGAGGCCAGTAGAGAATAAACAAGCAAAATGGAACCATGGACTATTACACTGGCCGCTCAACTAGGCGTCAGTAGTGGCCTACTTAAGAGGTCAGTAGAGAATAAATAAGCAAAATGGAACCATGGACTATTACACTGGCCGCTCAACTAGGCGTCAGTAGTGGCCTACTTAAGAGGTCAGTAGAGAATAAACAAGTAAAATGGAACCATGGACTATTACACTGGCCGCTCAACTAGGCGTCAGTAGTGGCCTACTTAAGAGGTCAGTAGAGAATAAACAAGCAAAATGGAACCATGGACTATTACACTGGCCGCTCAACTAGGCGTCAGTAGTGGGCTACTTAAGAGGTCAGTAGAGAATAAACAAGTAAAATGGAACCATGGACTATTACACTGGCCGCTCAACTAGGCGTCAGTAGTGGCCTACTTAAGAGGTCAGTAGAGAATAAACAAGTAAAATGGAACCATGGACTATTACACTGGCCGCTCATCTAGGCGTCAGTAGTGGCCTACTTAAGAGGTCAGTAGAGAATAAACAAGCAAAATGGAATCTTGCACTATTACACTGGCCGCTCAACTAGGCGTCAGTAGTGGCCTACTTAAGAGGCCAGTAGAGAATAAACAAGCAAAATGGAACCATGGACTATTACACTGGCCGCTCATCTAGGCGTCAGTAGTGGCCTACTTAAGAGGTCAGTAGAGAATAAACAAGCAAAATGGAACCATGGACTATTACACTGGCCGCTCAACTAGGCGTCAGTAGTGGCCTACTTAAGAGGTCAGTAGAGAATAAATAAGCGAAATGGAACCATGGACTATTAAACTGGCCGCTCAACTAGGCGTCAGTAGTGGCCTACTTAAGAGGCCAGTAGAGAATAAACAAGCAAAATGGAACCATGGACTATTACACTGGCCGCTCATCTAGGCGTCAGTAGTGGCCTACTTAAGAGGCCAGTAGAGAATAAACAAGCAAAATGGAACCATAGACTATTACACTGGCCGCTCAACTAGGCGTCAGACTGATTTCCGTGTAGAGACAGACGAGACTAGGAGTGGCCTCACAATAGACACCTGGTTGAGAGGCCAAGATGTGGGGGGAAGTTCCCTTTGGTGATACATGTTTCGTTATTTTGAGCGCATTAATAGTCCAAAATGATTTTTTTGGCAATATCGTTGAGAACATTAGGTTTAATAATAAAAAATTGTTAAAACAGTAAAATCATACGAAAATGTGATTACTTTGCTTCTGAAATATGCCTAATGAGTATTCAAAATGTAGCTGTCCATAGTATTTTCTCCGTCATCGGTCTAGCTTTTTGATCTAGGAAAAATACTACTATTTTTACTACTATCCTACTAAAAAAATCCCACTAAAGAAGGCGGCCTCGTAAATAGGAAAGATCCAATAAACCTAGCAAAAGCCTATGTTTCAAGAATTACTATAGCATAAGCCTAAGATTTAGACTCGTGACGTCATTAAAACGCGTCTTTATAGTGAAAATAAAAACGGATGGGGACTCTCTCCCGACAATTGAGGTGATCAGTTTGGTCAATCAATGTGAAAAGAGAGGGGACAAACTAATCATTGGCTGCGACGCCAATGCTCATCACATCACGTGGGGCAGTTCTGACTGCAATAGGAGAGGTGATGATTTACAAGCATATTTAGTTGGTTGTAAACTCTATATTCTTAATCAAAACAATGAACCTACTTTTGTTACTTCTAATAGAAGGGAGGTCATTGACCTCACGCTAGCCACGGAAAACCTCGTGTCTTCCGTGTCCAACTGGCATGTGTCTAATGAGCTGTCTCTGTCGGATCATAGGCACATCTGCTTTACTGTCGCGACTACCTCTGTCCCGGCGAGGACGGAGATACGCAATCCAAAACGTACTAATTGGGCCGGCTATAGGAAAGACCTAATCCTACGCTACGGAGGGGGTCACACTCCTAAACTTACTTCACCTAAGGATCTTGATAGGGCTGCTGGTGATTTACAGTGCTCCATCATGGAGTCGTTCCACCGGAACTGCCCATATAAGACCGTCAACCGCTCGAGGGTTGTCCCTTGGTGGAACGCGGATCTCAGCCGGCTTCGTAAATACACGCTCAGGCTCTTTAACAAAGCCAAGCGCACGGGTGACTGGGCTGGATACAGGCAGTCCCTTAACACATACAACAGGGCCATTAGAGCTGGCGGACCTTCTGTGAGCAAGTCGCCAATGTCCCTGCTACGGCTAGGGTCATGAAGATTCTAGCGCACGACAGCACACATCGACTTAATGCTATTAAGCTGCGGGAGGGTGTGTACACTAAGTCTGGGGCTGAGACTCTCAAGCACATGCTGGAGGTCCATTTTCCTGACTCTACTTTCATCAATCCAACAAACCCTGACTCTCTCTACCCTGTCCTGCACAGGGCTAAGAGGGAAGACTGTCTTGTAGCCAGACAGGTTGTCACGATTCCCAAGCTTCGGTGGGCTGTCAACTGTTTTGAGCCCTACAAGTCTCCGGGACCCGATGGGGTCTTCCCTCTGCTTTTGCAGGAGGGCTTTGACCACATCGCCTCTTCGCTATGCAAGATCTACAGACTCTGCATTGCTCTCGGTCACATACCTCGTGACTGGAAACGCTCTAGGGTCATCTTTATTCCCAAGCCCGGGAAGGCTTCCAATCTCGAGGCGAAGGCATTTAGGCCCATATGCCTGACCTCCTTTTTCCTCAAAATTCTGGAGAAGCTGGTGGACAGGTACATTAGAGAAGAGGTACTTTCGGTAACTCCTCTCTCTTCTTCACAATTTGCTTACCAAAAAGGCAAATCCACTGAGACGGCCCTTCACGGCCTTACGAATTGCCTGGATAGGGCATTCGAGTTTCAGGAAATTTCACTGGCCGTCTTCCTCGATATTGAGGGGGCCTTTGACAAGGTCTCTAGCTCGGTTATTACTGAAGCTGTTAAGAGATTTGGCATCAGCGACACTCTTGGTCGCTGGATCAAGTCCATGCTTACCGACCGCGAGGTGTCGGCGTCCCTCCTTGGGGACTCTCTAGGGGTGACTACCAGCAGGGGCTGCCCTCAGGGTGGTGTGCTCTCCCCCCTGTTGTGTTGCCTGGTGGTGGACGAACTCTTGGGGAGGCACGGGGTGCTGGGGGCTGTAGCTGCTTCGGGTATGCGGACGATGTAGCGATAGTCTTTACCGGGAAGTTCCCGGATACTGTTACCGCGCTTATGAGATCTGCTCTCTCTAGCGTGGAGCAATGGGGTCAGGCGGTTAACCTCGCCGTTAATCCTGATAAAACTGTACTTGTTCCGTTTACGAGGAAAAATACTAAGGATCTGTTCAATGATATCTCTTTCTTTGGCCAGGTCCAGACAAAGTCCTCCGAGGTGAAGTACCTGGGGGTGACCTTTGATTGCAGACTCACATGGAAGCCGCATCTTGATCGGTGTATTAAGAAGGCCAAGATGCTCTTCTGGAGGACCAGGAGCTCTGTCGGGAAGACTTGAGGCCTCAACCCCAAGGCTGTACACTGGCTCTATACTGGGATCATCAGACCCATACTATCTTACGGGGCACTTGTCTGGTGGACAAGGGTCCGGCTTAAGACGGTGCAGGCTGCCCTGCGCAAGCTTCAAAGGCTTGCCTGTATTGGTGTTACGGGGGCCATGAGATCGACCCCAACTGCTTCCCTGGAGGTGCTCCTTGACATGCTTCCTCTTCATCTCTTCATTGAGGAGGAGGCTGTTATGGGGTGTTTAGACGCAGCTTCTTTCAATTTATAAACTTCAATAAATGACTATATTTAGTAAAACAAACTATTTATTTTGTACATTCAAATTTGGTAAACCATTTTCTGCCGATATAGGAGATCCTCTCTCTTTCGCGTACAAAATCATTCTACCTTCAGGTTACAATATTTTAAGAATTCAAACGAAAAGCCATAAAACCCATCACCTTTCCCCTTTATGAGTCATATCAAAACAATTTTTATACCGTCCAAAAAAAGTATAACCGACTCAGAGTCGCCATCTAGGCCACTTTACAACAGCTCCCCACCATGAACTTAATCTAATTATAGTTCATTCTCATTTCAATGTTCAATTTCCAAGGGGCACACTTGATTTATCGGTCTTTTTACTGTACCTCCTTTTGCTAATTTCAATTCGCAAGATCTAACGTGCCCGTCTCGTCCTGCAGTGACTGATTCTACTCGTGCTAGTTTCCACTTAGTTCGCGGGGTATTTTCGTCATCCAAAAGTACCACGTCACCTTTCGTTATGGAATGTCCATTTTCTTGAGATTTTAGTTTATGTACAGATTGTAATTGAAGGATATATTCCTTCTTCCACCTAGTCCAGAAACGATCCGTTAATCTCTGTTGATAGGCCAGTCTTTTCTTTAATTCGTCTGGTTTTGGAATTGTGTTGTTGGGAAAACTAGCCCGGAATGGTGGGATGCTGGTCAATCTTCCTCCAATTAGAAAATGACTTGGTGTCAATGGAGACGGGTCATTCGGATCAGAATATGTATACGTAAGTGGCCGAGAATTTATCACTGCTTCTATTTCCGTAAGAACGGTTGACAATTCTTCAAAGTTCAAAAGAGCTCTTCCGACAATTTTCCTTAAAGGGACTTTTACAGAGGAAACTAGTCTTTCGTAAAAGCCTCCCCACCATGGCCCGCGTTCTACGATATATTTCCATGTGATACGGAAATTAGCAAAAAATGCCTTCACCTTTTCACTAGTCATGGCCTTCCAAATCGAAACTAACTCCTTTTCAGCACGCTTAAAGGTTTTAGCATTGTCCGAATAAATAATACTCGGTACGCCTCTTCTGAAAATGAACCTCTTAAAGGCCAACAGGAAATACTCTGATGTTTGGTTTGAAATGAGCTCTAGATGTACCGCTCTCGTATTGGCGCATGTAATTAAGAGAATATAACTCTTTCTTGTCACCTTCCAGTCCTTAATGTACACTGGACCTGCATAATCCAAACCGATAATTTCAAAAGCTTTTGAGTCCGTTAACCGATCCCTCGGCATAGGCGCTGTTTTAGGTACGCAGTGTTTAAGTTTCCATCGGCGACAGATATAACATCTGTTCACACAATTTTTCGCAAGTTGTCTTCCCTTTTGTATCCAAAACTTCTCACGGACCTGGATAATTGTATCTGAAGTGCCTGAGTGACATACCACTTGATGTGCGAATTTCGTTTGGAGTTCCGAATAACAATGCTTGTAGGGTAAAATTATTGGATGCTTGACTGAGTAACTAAACTGAGATTTCTGGAGACGTCCGCCTACTCGCATTATACCCTTTTCATCGATGAAGGGATCGAGCTCAGAAATGAACGAGTTCTTGATAGGCGCCCCATTCTTCAGTTGGTTTAGTTCTTCCGAGAAAAATTCTTCTTGTACAACTCTGTTCCAATAATTTTCAGCCTTTTCTAATTCTTCCGCAGATAAAGGGCCTTCAATTTTATTGTCCCTATGTTTAAGGTTGTAAATAAAACGTTGTGACCACGCCGTTACTTTTAAGATCTTTCTTATGTCACTATAATTTTCCAAGGTGAAGATTGCGATAAGTTGACGATTTTGTTCGATGCTTGTCAAGGCGGAAATTACCTTAGCCTTGTTTCTCGTTTCAACTTCAACCTCTTCCGTAATTTCTTTAACCTTAGTAAGGTTAGTTTGCGGCCACTCATCTTCTCTTAATAGCAACCAAAAAGGACCTTTCCACCAAGGTCTTGCAATTGCTAATTCTCTTAGTTGCAGGCCTCTTGTGAGAAAATCCGCGGGGTTTTCAATTCCCCGGCAATGATTCCACGATTGTGGTTCCGATAGTCTTTGGATTTCACTGACTCGGTTGGCCACAAATGGTTTCCAATCTCGTGGATTGCCTTTAATCCAAAAATACGTTACTGTAGAATCTGTCCACAGATATACGTTTGACTTATTTATCAAGAGTATTTTTCCAAGCCTTTCAGCTAATCTTGCTCCGGTTAAGGCTCCTAGGAGTTCCAATCTTGGTAGCGTAATTCTTTTTATGGGAGTTACCCTAGCCTTGGACGATACGAATGAAGTTTCGAATAGCCCATCTTCAAATTTGAATCTTATGTACGCTACACATCCGTAGGCAGTTTCGCTAGCGTCACAAAATACGTGAAGCTGACTTTCTTTCACTCTTTGTTCGCCTGCCAGTTTGTAGTAATACCTTGATACTTGAATGTCTTCTAACTCCTTCAACTGTGAGCTCCAGTTGTTCCACTGTGAGCTGATATGGGCGGGTAATTCCTCGTCCCATCCAACTCCTTCCCTCCATAGACATTGAAATAAAGTCTTGATTGTTATCGTAAATGGAGTGACAAATCCAATAGGGTCAAAGATGCGTGAGGCTGCACTCAAAACACTCCGCTTTGTATTGACGAAATTTTGTAGCATCTTTAGAAGTCCCGTGACTTCAAATGAAAAACAATCTGTTCTAGGACTCCAAGTTAATCCAAGAACCTTGTTGTTTTCTGGATTTTGAAATATCGTTTTTTCTTCCTTTGGTTGTGGTTCGATCAACTGATTTAGATGGACTCTTAATGCTGGTGAATTAGTTTGAAATTTACGTAACGACATTCCCGCGTCTTTTAAAATCTCTGTGGTTTCTGAGACGATCATCTTCGCCTCTTCGTCGTCTTTACCTCCTGTAATTAGGTCATCGACGTATATTTCTTCTCTGATTTTCTTGCAGCTCTCTGGATAAGTTTCTTCGAGTTTTTTCGCGTGGAATCGAATAGTTGCGTTTAAGAGAAACGGACTGCAAGTTAATCCAAATAAGACGCGAGTGAACCTCCATAATTTTATGTCTGTAAATTCAAGTCCATCGATCCACAAAAATCGGACGAAATCCCTTTCTTCTTGGGCTATGGAGATTTGTAAGAAGGCTTGTTTGATGTCTGCCGTAACCGCAATCTTGTTCTTCCGGAAGTTGATTAAAATGTTATATAAGTCAGGATTCAGATTAGGTCCTGACTCTAAACAGTCATTTAAGGATGGGTGATCCTTTTCGTGAGCTGAACCGTCAAAGACAATACGAATTTTTGACGTAGCCCTTTCTTCTTTAATTACCGGATGATGGGGTAAATAAAAGACATCTTTCCTTCTCCTTTCAATTTCTGACTCCACAATCTCTTCAATAATTCCTTCTTGCGCATATTCCTTGAAGATACGATGGTAGTCTTCAAGCAATGAAGGATTCGAATTTAAGCGCTTTAGTAATCCCTTTAGACGCTTCTTTGCTAGATCGTAATTGTTGGGTAGGTCCCGTCTTTCTTCCTTCCAAGGGAATTCAACTTCGTACCTTCCGCCTTTCATAGTAACTTTATTCTCGAATTTCCGTACCAAGTCTTCTGAAGCGAAATTCTCCATCTCGTTTTCTCTAATGCCAATGCTTTCAAGTTCCCAGAACCTTCGTAATTCTTTTCCAACTACTTCAATTTCTTCAGTGGTCACAAGGTTAACGGAGACTGAAGTTTTTTGTGAACTTGTTACTAATGCTGAACTGGTTTCTGGACCATGAACCACCCAGCCAAATTTGCTTTCTAGTGCCATGAGATTGGCATCGATTCTTCGGTGATGACCAGTAAGGGCTTGCCAGTAATAATCGGCACCAATTAAAATTCCCAATGGTTGTTCACCCTGTAAGTCTGTTCTTGGTTGGTCTCCAAGATTCAGTCCCATAGACTTCATTTTCTCTCTAACCTTCCTTCCAGGAACTTGTAGATTAGCCATACTGATAATTGAAATTTCCAAAGCCTTGATTTCCAAGAACTGGTCATCAAACAAACTCTTCAGTGTGACTTTGACTCTTCTACAGTTTAATAATTGTGAAGGTCCTCCTCCAAAGGCATGTACGTCTAACGTTTCTTCCGTGTCAGAGACGAATCCTAGCTTTTCTGACAAGTCCTTTAGTACGTACGTCCTCTGTGATCCACTGTCTAGTAGACATCTGATATTTTCTAAATCCGAATTTACAATAGCCTGAACGGTTACTGTTTGCAGTAAGATCGATTGGACTCCGGTTCTGTTAGTGCTGCAGAAGTTACAGTGGTTTCCTGAGATGACTTCTTGTTTTCCTTTTCTTCCTGTTGTTCTGACGTTCCTTCAGTTGTAATGTCAGATTCATCACACAGAGTTGTGTGATGACGTCCACTGCATACTTTGCATTTTATTTTCACCCTGCAACGTTTTGCGAGATGTCTTCCGGTGACGCAAATATAGCATCGCCCTTGCTTCTTAAGGAGTTCCTTTTTCTTTGAGGGACCAATACTTTACACGTTTCGTAAGTATGATTCGTTAGGCGACAAAATAAGCATCTTGCTGAACTGGATGACGACGTAAGGATAGTTGACTGTACTGAATTGGTTCTATAAAAACTATCCGCCTTCTTCTTAGGTGTGGGTTTTTGCGTTGTATTTCCGTCTTTCGAACTCATTACGTAAATACTCGCTCTTTCTCTTGATTCCACCTCGTTCCTCAACACGGATAATAACTCTTTAATGTCCCACGGCCTATCGCTGTTTCGGTTCCTACTGTACTGCAAGGTAATTTCCATTGGAATCAATTTCAAAATTAAGGGACAGAGAACGGGTCCATATTCATTGAAATTAGATCCAATTAATTCCAGCAGCTGTTATTTCTCCTTCGCAAGTATCGTAGAGTTTACGTAGGGCTTTTATATCAGAATCCTTTCTCACAGGTGTGAGTTCATAAAGGTTTTGAATGTGATTATGAATGAGTGCATCCTTTCTTCCAAATCGATTTTTAAGTCGCGTAATTGCAACATCGTAATTTGCATCATTCACTTCTAACCTTCCAATGTGATTAAAAGCCGTTCCTTCCAAATAAGACCGTAGATAAATAAGCTTCTGAACATTAGAGAGCGTATTATTATTATGTATGGAGACTTCATATCTTCCCCAAAATTCTGTCCATTTTGAAACATCCTTTGATTCCCCATCAAAACTATAAACCTTTATTTCGGGAAGTTTCATTCCGTACCATTGTTGTGTTGGTTGTTGGGGTGGTTGGTGTCCAACGCTGCTTGTCATAGCTTGTCC
>JAEQBA010004523.1:0-23599 GCA_019434445.1 Phalangium opilio | reverse complement strand
TATTAATTTAAGTAATACATTATTTCCGGGAATACATGTAGTGGGATTTTGGCCGAGGGGCTGCTCAAGAGTGGGAGAGCTTAGAATACTTTAAAATTCCCGACTGAAAAAAGAACTTTAAAGCCAATTTTATTCCTTTTAATAAAATTGAAGGGTTGGTCGAAATAACGTCGATTAGTAACATTCGGTGGAATAACAAACTGATATTGAATAAAACTTAATACTTTAATACGAAATACAAAGGAAAAAAATAAACTTATACACAGCGAAAGCGAAATTTTACCGTCCCGAGACGGGTAGAGGGAGAGAGGTCGGCCCGTGCCTTCCTCGTACAGGTAGATTTTTTGTACGACTAAAGTTTTCTCATCCATCGAAGTTTTCTCTCTTCGATGAGAAAAATTTGTCATTTTTGGGGGCTCTTGCCCATTGGGTCGAAGGGGTCACGTGCAGTACGGAAGCCGCTTAGCAACTCCATATAAGGAGCGATTTTTCCCTCCAGCGAGGTTGTGACGTCTTAAAGGTTGCATTCCGTAAACATGACTCACGAGAAAGTGAAAGGGGACTCTGGGCAAGAGAAACCCAAAAATGACTATTGACGATAAACTTTTAAAGGGTTAGTGTTTTTAAAGGGTTAGTGAAATGAACATTGGTAATTAAATTTTGTACACGGTTATACACACAAATAGTTTTAAACAAAAATGATTATTAAGCAAACAAATAGGATTATTAAGTAAACAAGCAGAAATTAGTTTCGTTATTTAGTTATTTAGTTAGTTTAAGTTAGATTCAAACAAAATCATTTAACATACGCTCCCCCCCTTGAACTATCAGTTCAAGATAAGGTGCTCCCTAATTTAGCTCAAGGTTGTAAAGAGGGGTATAGGTCGTTTAAGTCGAGTGCCGTTTGCAAGTCTTACCGAACAAGACCTTACGATACCGTCGCGTCCGCGAAAGACTTCTTCAATTACGGCCATCTTCCAACATAAACGGGGCACATTTTGATCTTCAATTAAGACCACGTCGTTTTCCTTTAATTCCGGTGTTGGAATCTTATTTAAGCGGTGGTGCGCAGAGCGTAATTCCAAAAGGTATTCGGATTTCCACCTCGACCAGAAGGTATCATTTATTCGTTGACGCAATTTCAAACGTCTGGTTAATTGAATTCGCGTAGCAGGAGTTGTAGGGTTTTGCGTAAACGACCTTGAAGGCAGTGCGGTGAGTCGACCTCCGACCAAAAAGTGCGCTGGGGTGAGAGGAGTTGGTTCACCAGCGTCTTGATAGACGTATGATATTGGTCGAGAGTTTATGACGGCCTCGGCTTCTGTTAGGTAGGTCGTGATTTCGTCAATGGTGAGACGGGCCTGTCCCATGGATCTTTTAAGGCAGCCCTTAACTGAGCGGACTAGGCGTTCCCAGAAACCGCCCCACCAAGCGGCTCTTTCTACGATATAATGCCAAGATATCTTTAGGTTGCCAAAGTAACGACATACTTCCGGACTTCGAATGTTTTTGAACAGTTCCTTGAGATCCAGCTCGGCTCTTTTGAATGACTTGGCGTTGTCGGAATAGATGGATTTAACTATCCCACGGCGGGCAATAAATCGTCTAAATGCCTGAAGAAAGCTATCGGTCGACATGTCATTTACCAGCTCTAAGTGGCAAGCTCGAGTAACGGCGCAGGTAAATAACGCAATGTAGCATTTTTGCCCATCTTTCGTGTAAAGGGGTCCAGCAAAGTCCAGACCGCAAACTTCAAAGACCGGAGCTGGCGTTGTTCGAAAGGACGGTAGCGGCGCCATTTCGGCGGCAGAGGCTTTAATTCGAGTCCAACGGCAATGGTAACAATGATGTACCACCTTTTTAACTAGTTGCCGACCGCTAGGGATCCAAAAATGTTCGCGGACTTCTACCAGAGTATCGGTAACCCCAGCGTGAAGTAAACGTTCGTGCTCATTGTAGGCTATGAGCTCAGAAAGTCGATGTTTGGACGCGAGAATCCATGGATGGCGTTCTCTGTAGCTCAGAGAGGTAGAGGTTAAGCGTCCTCCCACGCAAAGTAAACCGTCATCGTCGAGGTAGGGGTGGAGTGAATAGATTTTCGATTCCTTTTCTAAGCTTTGCCCGTTACGTAAGGCTGTGACCTCCGTGTGAAAGCAGTCTTCTTGTGATCTCTTGATCCAATATTTTTCAGCTCGTGTGAGCTCTTCCGTTGATAGTTCCTCAAATGACCTGTCTGTTTTCTTTTTCCTGCAGTTTTCAGTAAAACGATAGATCCAGGCTGTTATTCGATACACGGGTTTCAGAAAGCATGTACTGAATTTTTTCAGCTCGAATACCGGCTCGGAAGCTGGTTGGACAGTGACTAGGCCAAGATTAACAGACCGGAAGGAGTTTCTGAGTTCGTCTTGTACTTCCGGGTTGGATACTTGTTTAGTTATTGGTTGTTTTGGGTGAGCCTCGGTTTCTTTACCGAGCCAAGTAGGTCCCTTCCACCATAAACTATTATGTATTAGATCTGATACGGTACTACCACGCGTTGGTAGGTCCGCTGGATTGTCCTTAGTTCGGCAATGATTCCAATCAGCTGGATTTGTTAGGGTCTGAATTTCCCTAACGCGATTAGACACGAAAGGCTTCCATTCGGTCGCGGATCCTCTTATCCATTGAAGTGCTATAGTCGAGTCGGTCCACATTCTAATTTTTGTGGGTCGAATAGCAAAGGTTCCGAGTAGGTGTGAAGTTAAGCGAGATCCTATTACAGCTCCCATTAGTTCCAATCGTGGCATGCTTAGTTTCTTTAATGGGGAAACTCTAGTTCTGCACGAGACCAGCGCTGTTCCTATTTTTCCTTCGCAAGTCTTGAAACGGAGGTACGTGACTGCGGCGTATGCCTTTTCGCTCGCGTCCACAAAGGTGTGCAATTCGATCTCTAGCAAATTTTCTTTGCCCGTTTGGGAATAATAGTACCGTGGAACTTTTACTTCTCTCAGATTTCGGAGTTCTTCGCACCATTCGTTAAATTTCGACGAGAGGTCTGTCGATAATTCTTCGTCCCAGGTCGACCCGTTTTGCCAAAGTTCTTGGAAAAGGAATTTAGCCTTTACTGTAAAGGGTGCTAGTAATCCAAGAGGATCAAATATTCGGGCTACAGATTTGAGTACCCATCTTTTCGTGTTCTTCCGAAGAATGAGAAATTCCAATAGGTCATCCATGACGAAAATCAGGCAGTCAGATGTGGTGTCCCAGGACAATCCTAGTATCTTCAGAGTTGCTGAATTTGACAGGCTTTGTGTGGATTTCGCTTCTTCTGTCGTTGGGTTTTGAAGGTGCCATAGTTTTCGTAGTTCCGGTGAGTTGGTCTTGAACTTATGTAGTTCCATCCCCGCTTGTTTTAAAATCTCAGTTGATTTGGTAGATATTTCGAAAGCTTCCTCGACGTGCTTTCCTCCCGTGACCAAATCGTCGACAAATAGACATTTATCAACTTTGTCACAGACTTCCGGTTCTTTCTCCTTATACTTTTTTACGTGGTGTCGTATCGTAGCTGCAAGCATGAATGGGCTTGAAGTAACTCCAAACGGGACCCGAGTCATTCGGTATACCAATAGGTTGGAGTTAGCATCTGGATTGTTTACATCAATCCACAGGAAACGGACAGCGTCTCGGTCATTTTCGCAGATCGAAATTTGTAGAAACGCCTTTGTTATATCAGCGGTAAATGCGATACGATTCTCACGAAATCGGATGAGAACGTCCAGAAGTTCTGGGTTCAGGTTAGGCCCTGCTTCCAGACAGTCGTTAAGTGATGGACTTCCTAGGGCGTGTGAGGATGCGTCATGTACGACTCGAAGCTTGGTAGTTTCGCTGGCGACGCGAATGACTTCTCGATGAGGAAGGTAGTAAGTGGGGAGGTCCATTTTTAAGGTCATAGAGGTGCTAACTTTTTCGACAACTCCTGATTCCAACTGTTCCTTAATTACGTCGTTGTAATTCATGAATAGGACTGGATTTGATTGCAGTTTTCTTAGTAAAACTTGGGTTCTCTTTTTAGCGACGTTGAGATTATCCGCGAGTGCCAATTTATTTGGTTTCCAAGGGAACGAAACTTCATAACGTCCATTTTTGAATTGAATGGACCTTTCAAAAGAGGTTAGAACATCGCTGTGTTCTGGTGATTTTGAATCCGAGTCCCTTATACCAATTGAGTCGAGCTCCCAGAATGATCGGAGTTGCGTGGAGACTAATTCTTCCTCGGACGGAGTTACGGCGCTTATGTGCATGACTGAAGCCGTGTTTATGCCGATTGACGTGGACGTGACCATCGTTGGTCCGTTTATGACCCATCCAAAAACAGTATTTTGCGCGACGAGTTTGGAAGAAAGGCGTTCGAACCTTCCATAAACAATTCCCCAGTATTCATCTGAGCCCAAAAGCAAATCTATGGAAGAAGAGCCACTTTGGCCATCGCTGTCTTCAAGCGTGTCTACCAGACGGAGTCCTCTTTTCTTCATTTCTTCAACGACACCCGAACTTGGTACCGAGAAGACTGCTCCGCTTATCTCCTTCTTCGATTCGAAAGCTTCGATTGTGACTCGACGCTTGGGGTCAAAAGTGCATGCTAGTTCTAGGCGAACTTTTCTCCTTTTGCTGCGTATAGGTTCAGCTCCCTCAAAGGGGTATACGTCCAGTTCTTCTTCAGAGATTACCGGTAGGTTCAGGCTTTTAGAAACACTTTCCTTGATAATCGTTACCTGGCTTCCGTTGTCCAGTAGACAGCGCAGTTTCTTGGTGCTTCCATCTTTAGGGTTTTTCCGACGGCCTGGGCCATTTGCAGCAAGACCATCTTGTTCCGACTAGGTTCGTTCGTCCCTACATGATTATTAGCAGCTTGAGTTGGGCTTGAGGTTGAAGACTCTTGATTATACCCGCTTTCTTCATCTTTCCCTTCGCAAAGGGTAATGTGGTGTTTCTTCCCACAATTAGGACAGTTTTTACTGTTAGAGTCGCAGTTTTTCGTACGGTGTTTACTTCGTAGACAAATGAAGCAGCGTTGTCTTTTAAACACGAGGTCTTTTCTTTCCGCTAGAGTTAAGGCTTTGCACTCCGAGGTTTTGTGCTCTGAATCGTCACAGTAAAAGCAGGTTTTTACGTAAGCGCGACCTTTGTTAGTGCCAACCAAAAGAGCGGAGGCAGTAGATTGGGACGATTTTTGATTGCGATTTTTGTAACCAGAGGGGTTAACAAATATTGGCGGTTTTCTAGACTCTGATTCTTTATTTGTATTAGCTTGAGCTCTTTCGCGAAAACCGATTTCTTTTCGCAAAAAATATAGGAGATCATCTACGGAATACGACTTTTGATCGTAGTTACGATTAAAATCAATTGAAAGTTCTAATGGCAAAGTTTTAACTAATACATGGCATAATAAGACACCGTAAGAATTTGTGACTACACCGAGAGATTGTAAACTGCGAATTTGTACTTCACAAGTGTCATACAAACGTTTTAGTCCTTCAATGTCATTAGCTCTCTTTACGGGCGTTAAATTAGTTAAAATGTTCATGTGAACTGCCGTGATATCTTCTGAACAACCAAAGCGTTCTTTCAGATTTTTTATAGCGGTGTCATAATTTTGATCAGTTGAGGCTAATCCCGACATTGACCTAGCGGCAGCCCCAGTTAAATAAGATTTAAGATAAGAGAACTTAGCTGATTTTGGTAGAGTAGGGTTGTCGTGGATGGTCGCTGAATATTGAGACCAGAAACTCAGCCAATTTTCGATGTCTCCGTTGAATCGTTCGATCTCCAACTTCGGTAGCCGGACGTTGGGTGCTGATGACGTCACTGAGATGCTTCCCGTCGTAGAGTGCGTTCCACCAGGTGCGAGCGGTGGAGGCGTTTGAGGTACTTGAGGAGTAGGTGTTTGAGGTGGTTGCAAATTAGGTGTTTGGTAGCCGTAGGTTAGAGATGGTGCCCCAGGTTGGGCGGCTGCCTGTTGCATCCTTATACCATCTAATTTCTCCAGGAGGCGTTTAGCTGAAGCACTAGCTTCCAAAATGTCGTCCGCGTACTTGCAGCAAACCTCAAAATCGTTCTCTTGTACCTCATCTCCATCGATTAGGTTTTCGATGAGATTATTAAGGTTTTCTAATTGCGACTCTTTGTCGTTTAGAAGTAACACATAGTTTTCTAGCTTATCCACGTTAGGTGTGGCAGAGTTCAGTTCATTTTTTATAGCGTTGATAGCGCGAGTAGCTGCAGACCGTACTGCACTACGCTTCTTAGTGTATTTAGATAGTTGTTTCGCGTTTTGAGTCGCCTCAACTACTTCTTCGTTTTCCGCCATATTTAATTTTTTTTTGTTACCAGTTTTAAGACGATTTATACCGAGCGCGAGTGTTCCTTATATCGACGTATTTCCCGGGTTTCGGCACCAAAATGTAGTGGGATTTTGGCCGAGGGGCTGCTCAAGAGTGGGAGAGCTTAGAATACTTTAAAATTCCCGACTGAAAAAAAGAACTTTAAAGCCAATTTTATTCCTTTTAATAAAATTGAAGGGTTGGTCGAAATAACGTCGATTAGTAACATTCGGTGGAATAACAAACTGATATTGAATAAAACTTAATACTTTAATACGAAATACAAAGGAAAAAAACAAACTTATACACAGCGAAAGCGAAATTTTACCGTCCCGAGACGGGTAGAGGGAGAGAGGTCGGCCCGTGCCTTCCTCGTACAGGTAGATTTTTTGTACGACTAAAGTTTTCTCATCCATCGAAGTTTTCTCTCTTCGATGAGAAAAATTTGTCATTTTTGGGGGCTCTTGCCCATTGGGTCGAAGGGGTCACGTGCAGTACGGAAGCCGCTTAGCAACTCCATATAAGGAGTGATTTTTCCCTCCAGCGAGGTTGTGACGTCTTAAAGGTTGCATTCCGTAAACATGACTCACGAGAAAGTGAAAGGGGACTCTGGGCAAGAGAAACCCAAAAATGACTATTGACGATAAACTTTTAAAGGGTTAGTGTTTTTAAAGGGTTAGTGAAATGAACATTGCAAATTAAATTTTGAACACGGTTACACACAAATAGTTTTAAACAAAAATGATTATTAAGCAAACAAATAGGATTATTAAGTAAACAAACAAAAATTAGTTTCGTTATTTAGTTATTTAGTTAGTTTAAGTTAGATTCAAACAAAATCATAACAATACAACTGCTATTTGAGAACAGATAACTGGGAACTGAGAACTTCATTTTCTTGAGGGTCAGTTTCTTCAGCAGCGTGGCTTTCCGGGCAGGTCCACTGGACTGGTAGATGGATTCGAGCTTCTTCCATAGTTCCCGTGAGGTCGTGCAATTCTTTACTTGCTTCAACTCCGACGGACTGATCGACAAGATTAGGTCCGCTCTTGCCTTCCGATCATTACTGTCCCAGGTAGCGACCGCCTGGGCGTTGCCTTCCGTTCCCCGCACTGGAGTTGGCCTCGTTGAAGTTCCATCTACGTACTCCCAGAGATCGTTCTTTTGAAGCAGGGCTTCCACTAGCATTTTCCAGGTATCATAATTATCCTTCGTTAACGTCTCGATTCGTCCCAGGTGATTTCCGGCCATTCTTCTTCTGACTCCGCACCTTAAAGGATAATCTTCCCGGCGTTGAACTTCTTATGACTTCTAAACCTTTGCGCAGTGGAAGCGTGTTGGGCCCATAACCTGTTGTTGTTTGACGCAAGAACGACTCTGGGTTTAACTGGTTATAAACTCTTTATTAATTTAAGTAAAACATTATTTCCGGGAATACAACTGCTATTTGAGAACAGATAACTGGGAACTGATCAACTGAGAACTGAGAACTGAGAACTGAGAACTGAGAACTGACAAACGTTATCGGAATGTTATCCGGTTATATAGTTAAGGCATCGCGATAAAAAAATAAAGATTACAAGAATGACCGCGATGCATAAAAAACACAAGTATAGAATCTAATCTGGATATAGATAAAAAACACAACCGGTATTATCTCTAATTTACAACAGTCCCTCTTAATATCGGTGGTTTCAATCTTCTATCCAGGGGGTGGTCATTCAATTATTTCCAGTCCAAGGGCTTTGACGCAGAAGAGGTGCTTCGGACGGAACAGGCTCTTTGTACAGATGTCAGCTGGCATTTCCTCTGTTGGTAGATACCGCAAGGCTATATGTCCCTCTTCTTCCAGGTCGCTGGTCCATTTCTTTGCTCTGGCAATGATCGACTTGTCGAACCGGGTTGACTTGATGATTTCTTCGAGGGATTCTGTTAATCCTTCCGGGACGACCATATATATTTCCTCCTCGAGTTCGCCATTAAGATAGGCCGTGACGACATCCATCTGGTGAACTTCCAAACCGATTTCCACAGCAAGGGCCATAAGCAGTCTTATCGAGCTGGATCTAATGACGGGTGCGAACGTCTCTTGGTAGTCGATCCCTGGTCTCTGGGCAAAACCTTTCGCTACGAGCCTGGCTTTCCTTTTCTCTACTTCTCCGCTGGGTAAGTACTTCGTTCGGAAGACTAAACGATTTCCAAGGACCTTCTGGTTTTCCGGACAGTCAACGATGTCCCAGGTTTCGCACTTGATAAGCGAAACGAACTCTTCCGTTACTGCTTTCTTCCAATCGTTTGCGTACGGAGAAGCCAGGGCTTGCTTCAAGGACAAAGGTTCTGATAAGATGGCTAGGTTTGCTGACTCATCGGACAGGGTTTCTTGCTCGTCAGTAGCCTCTTCAGTAGACTCTTCTGAGGCGCTCGGAATCATGTTGAACCTTTTCTTCGGTCGTCCGGGTGCTCCAGTTCTTATTTTCTTCGGTCTGCCAGGACCTTTCTTCAGAACGAGGGTTTCTGAGGGTTCTTCGAAGACGTCCTCGTTTTCCTGGGCATTAGGTTCTTCCGGGGTTTCATCTTTGAACTCCTTTTTGACTTCTTTGAATTCTTCTCTTCCTGGCGGTTTTACAGCGTGTGTAGTGGCCGGGATTTCGATTTCGCCTTTAGCTTTGCCTCCGTATTTCAGGTTTACTTCTGGAGTGACGAAATCATCATATCCGCCTTGTTTATTAAATTCTCCCAGGAACTTGACATTTCGACTTCGGTAAATTTGCTTCTCGGACGGAACCCAGAGTCGATAGGCCTTCGAGACTTCAGAATAGCCGATGAAAACGCATTCTTTGCTCCTGGCTGCTAACTTCCCCTTCCTTTTATTTTCGTCCAACAGCAAAGCTTTGTCGCCGAAAATCTTCAAATGCTGCAGGGATGGCTTCTTTCCGGTCCATCTGGTAAATGGTACTTCTCCATTTATACTTCGGGAAGGACAACGGTTTCGAATGTAATTAGCCGTGGCCATCGCTTCTGCCCAGAATGATGGTGGAAGCTGCGCTTGTATCATCATACATCGGGCCATATCTAGGAGTGTTCTGTTCTTTCTTTCTTTCGGCAATGCCATTCTGTTCCGGGGTGTATGGTACGGTGAGCCTTCTTTTTATCCCAGAGTCTTTCAGGAATCTGTCGAATTCATTGTTGCAGTATTCGGTTCCGTTGTCGGACTGCAAGGTCTTGATTTTTCTCCCGGTTTCCACTTCAGCTCGTTGCTTGAATTCTTTGAAGGCTTTCAACACTTCGCTCTTGTGTTTTAAAAAGCTGACTTCACTCCACCGGGAATAATCATCAGTGAAAACGACGATGTACTTGGCTCCACTCATCGACGTTACTCTCATCGGGCCGCATACGTCAGAGTGTACTATTTCCAGGACATGCGAGGTTCGGCTATCTTCGGTTTTCGGGAACGGCTCTTTCGATTGCTTTCCTTTGATACAGATTTGGCAGATTCCCAGGCTCCCATCTTTTTCAATGTTGAGTCCCGTAGCCAAATTCTTCCGGGCCATTTCCTTTAAATTTCTCTCGTTCAAGTGACCGAGTAGGAAATGCCAGTTCTCCAGGTTGCTTCTAGGCTTTATTTCCGCTTGCACTGCATGGACCGTTTCTTCAGCCTTTCTCAGGAAATAAAGGTCTCCAACTCTGTCAGCAACTGCAATCACTTCCCCGGTTGCCGTTTTAATCCAGGCTTGCGACTTCTTGAATGTGACCTCATGTCCTTTGTCTGTCATCTTGGCAATGGATAGGAGATTTGTTCTTAAATCCGGGACATGAAGGGCTCGTTCCAGGCGAAGAATTCGATTGTCGCTGCCATTCGTTGCGGGTAATTTTACTTCGCCAACACCTCGTATCTTCGTTGACTCTGCAGTGGCCAGGTTTAAAGATTTCGTGGTCTCTTCGTAAACATTGAAACAGTCTCTGCTGGAAGTCATATGTGAGGTGGCTCCGCTGTCCAGGCACCAGGAATCGCGATAAGCCTTCAGGTGCAATGCGAATTCTTCCTCGGCCAAATTTTCTGCCAGTACATGATGGGCGTTTTCCTTCTTTCTGGTTTTTCTTTCTGAGCCATTGTCTCTATCGGGGCAATCGGCTACTTGTGGCCGGGTTTCCTGCATCCATGACACTTGTACTTAAAGGTCGTGCTTCCTCGTCCACGTAAGCCTCTTCCTCTACCCCTTTCTGCAGTTGTCCGGGAAAAGTGGTTACTGCCCATCATCGCATTCTGCACGGGTTCGTCTTCTTTAGATTGCTTGGCGTCCGATTCCTCCAGGATCTTTATTTTCAAGGCTTCCGGATCAGGTAACGTATCCCTGGACTCTATTGCGCACCGGAAGTTCTCGTACGATTCGGTAGACTGTATAACAACATAATGGCCAGTAGGTCGTTGTTTACAGCTACTCCCATGTCAGCCAACTTGTCTACTGCGTCGAAGAATTCTCGGACGTGGTCCCGGACATCTTCTCCCTCCTTCATTTTCTTGAGGGTCAGTTTCTTCAGCAGCGTGGCTTTCCGGGCAGGTCCACTGGACTGGTAGATGGATTCGAGCTTCTTCCATAGTTCCCGTGAGGTCGTGCAATTCTTTACTTGCTTCAACTCCGACGGACTGATCGACAAGATTAGGTCCGCTCTTGCCTTCCGATCATTACTGTCCCAGGTAGCGACCGCCTGGGCGTTGCCTTCCGTTCCCCGCACTGGAGTTGGCCTCGTTGAAGTTCCATCTACGTACTCCCAGAGATCGTTCTTTTGAAGCAGGGCTTCCACTAGCATTTTCCAGGTATCATAATTATCCTTCGTTAACGTCTCGATTCGTCCCAGGTGATTTCCGGCCATTCTTCTTCCGACTCCGCACCTTAAAGGATAATCTTCCCGGCGTTGAACTTCTTATGACTTCTAAACCTTTGCGCAGTGGAAGCGTGTTGGGCCCATAACCTGTTGTTGTTTGACGCAAGAACGACTCTGGGTTTAACTGGTTATAAACTCTTTATTAATTTAAGTAAAACATTATTTCCGGGAATACAACTGCTATTTGAGAACAGATAACTGGGAACTGATCAACTGAGAACTGAGAACTGAGAACTGAGAACTGAGAACTGAGAACTGAGAACTGAGAACTGAGAACTGAGAACTGAGAACTGAGAACTGACAAACGTTATCGGAATGTTATCCGGTTATATAGTTAAGGCATCGCGATAAAAAAATAAAGATTACAAGAATGACCGCGATGCATAAAAAACACAAGTATAGAATCTAATCTGGATATAGATAAAAAACACAACCGGTATTATCTCTAATTTACAACATGTTCTCTATGCTTGTTATACTGCTTTAATAATTAGTGAAAAATTTTCACAAAAAAAGAGAGAAATAATTCCATATCTAGGTAAATAAGTTTGTAAGTAGTCCTCTTGACTCGGAGGGGTAATATTTTGGTTTTTCCAACTTGTCGACACTAATAACTACATCACAGTCAATAGCCCTATGTTATTTTCCTCTTCGCGAGGTTTCCAATATTAAAATATAAAAATTTTAACTCTTCAAGGAAATACTGTATTTTCAGATATCCAAGGATTTGAATCTCCTAAAAGCAAATGTTAGTCGAAAGTAAAACCTAAAATCAAGCTAGTATCCCTTAAATTCTTGCACGTCCATCGGTAATCTAGCTTATTACAGGTCGCCGGTAATCTAGCTTTATTACAGGTCGTCGGTAATCTAGCTTAATTACCGGTCGTCGGTAATCTTGTTAAATCACCTTTATTGTTACTGTCTCTAAGGCAGTTTGTAACTTAATACATTAGTGTGGGAGTCCTTTTCCAACTTAACATGTTAGCTCACACAAGCCTAGGTGCCTTTTGTTTTTCTACCACCACGAAAATTGGACCAAATAGGTTTAAACAAAGAGAATATACCAAGAGGAGCGGAAGCTTTAGCCTTTGCCAAGGCTTTTAAAATTGGTGGCTTTGAGTTTTAGGGAACTACATCCGGTTTCTCGTGATTGGCTTATTCGATACACCTCTCATTGGTTAGAATATGTCGTCTGCATATCGACAAAATTTTAGAGCCGAGTCTTAGTGTTACAGAACAGTTGATTAATGCGCTGAAATGCGCTAGTATTCGAGAGAAAAGTAAGTACATTTTTTAAATTGTAATATTTTTGTATTATTAAATTTAATTGTTAAAGATTAAAATTTACTCATCTACTATTTCTAGGTGCTTATTTAAATGGCATCACCGAGATATAGATGTTGTTACGGTGCGTGTTTAAGGCAAGGTCCTTCGAGTGTGAAAAATAAACAAACATGTTCTCCTCAAGATAGTTTTATACGGTTTCCATGTCCAGTTAAAGTCCGAGAAAAGTGCGAGCGGTGGGTTGCGGCGTGTGGTCGTTCCTTTTTCTCGTTAACTGATGTGACAAAGTCCAGTCAGTTATGTGCTCGGCATTTCGAAGGTTTCCATGGGCCAACACTCGAAACCCCAGATCCAGTCCCTTTAATTGATGTTATGGCGTCTAGTACCATAAAAGTATTAGTTAATCCACCCATTGAAAGTTCTAGTACAATCCATCCACAAGTATTCGACTTGAAAACAATAACCCCTCAAACTGGATGGGCGTTGGAACTTTTGGATGACAGAGTCCGGTTTTGTAAAATGAGCAACGGTTTGGAGATTATTGAGTGTATTATCACCAAAAATAAGGAATTATCGATAAATTCATTGGAGAAATGCTTGAATGTTAACAGTGTGTATCCAGATTTTGTTATCAATGATAATTATGACATATATTCACTTTTACACAAGGTGAAAAACTTTAACATTTGTGTTGGGAACACTGTGAAAGATTTTATTAATTCGTTTAACCATTCTAAAACTAAAGACGTCAGAAAAGGATACTATTGTGAGAAACTCCAATCAATATTCAGTAAGCGTTGTGACCGTTTAATCCCTGGCAATGTAAAAAGATGTTACGCTTGCGGTAGATACCGAAGATTTCTCCGGCAAACTCGAAATGCCAAAACTAATAATCCGTCAGATTTGCGAAAAAAGAAACAATCACCTGACTCTGTCTTCAAACTACCAAAAACCGAAAGCGGCAGTTTCAACAATGAAAGAATTTTTGGAAGACAAACTAAAAATGGCACCAACTGGTTCGTTTACGGCAGTATTTATAAGGCAACAACTAAAAGCGATGCACAGGTCTAAATATGGCATGAGGTGGGATAAGACCTTTTTAAAATGGTGTTGCTATTTAAAGAATAAATCAAAATCTGCGTATGAAGTTCTGAGAAAATCTGGATGCATCCATTTACCGACTACGAGAACCTTGTACAATGAGAGACACGTGGTTAATTCCAAATCAGGCTTTCATAAAGAAAAATTTCTTGACATGGTTAAGACAACCAATATCTTGAGTCGTCCCAACTGGGACCGATATTTTGTCATTCTACTGGATGAGATGAAGATCAAAGAAGATTCGATGTGCCATAAGAACAGTAGTAATTTAACAGGATTTAAAGACATCAGTTTTGACATGAATAGCCTGGATGATAAGAAAAGAGAAGTTGCTGGAAATGAAACTCCACCACTAGCCACCCAAATTTTACAACTTATGTTAAGGGGTGTTACAAATAACATCAAAATACCCTTCGCTCATTTCGCAACGACTGGTGTCAGTAGTACCGAAATCTATTGTATAATGCAAGAAGCTATAGAAAAGCTTGAAAATAGTGGATTTCGTATACTTGGAATAGTTAGAGAAGGTTGTTCGTCAAACCGCAAATATTTCAAGATGTGCTGTGAAGCAGCTAATCAAACTAGTCAAGATGGTTCTCCTATAAAATTCTGCACCCCAAATTTGTTTGCTAATGTTGAGGAGCGTAACATATTCTTCATATCGGATGCACCGCATCTCATAAAAACTACACGAAACTGTTTCAGCAATAGTTCAGTAGAATCCAAAATACGTAATATGTGGAAGAACAATGAAAATATTTCTTGGACTACCATAATTAAACTGTATTATTATCAATTACGGCGAAAAGGAGAATTTAAACACGTTACCAAATTGAGCTACTCTCATGTTTACTTGAATTCATATGCAAAAATGAAAGTGAATTACGCCGTGCAGGTTCTCAGTGAGACTGTCGCCTGCGCTATTGAACATTGCTTTGGGAAGAAAAAGTACCCCGAAACCGTAAACTTTATACGAACCTTCAACAAGTTTTTTGACATATGCAATGTCAAAAACTGCAGAGAAGTTTTTGAACATAGGAAAAAAGACAAAGCACCGTTCAGATGCTTAAATGACGAAAGATAAAAAGTAATAACTTTTAAAAAAGAACCTATATTAGACCTGAGAACGTAAAGTGACAGACTTGGACTGTTATCGAAGGTTTTTCTCATAACTGGTCACATCATTGCCTTATTGGCAAGAGTATAATCATCTAGTGAGAAATTAATGAGTGTTATGGAAACCTATGCTTGTACTGTCTCAGGTCTTATACGTATAGGCTCTTATAATTAAGCTCTATTAAATGAGCCAAAAACATTTAACCAATTTAAAATTATAGTGGCTGGAAGAGGATTTCATACAATATCTGGATAATTGGGAACATGAGGTGTTTTGTCGACCTGGGAAATTTTCTCCTACAGAACGGGCCAAAATGTAACTCAGCAAAGAAACAATTGAAGGTTTAAAAATTACAGGTAATGCATACAAAAACAATATGCACAAAAAAATAAAATGCATTAAATAAATAAAGATTCATTAATAATTAATATTTTACCAGCCAAGTCAACTGCGTCCATTATTAAATTCTTTTTAAAGAAAGGTGCTTCCTATATTCTTACGCAACATTTAAATCAAGATCCTTTAGAGAAATATTTTGGGAGAATGAGATCTGCCGGAGGAAGGAACAATAATCCATCTTTATGATTATATCAATCTAACATTGACAAGCTAGAATCTCTGAAAGGATTTGTTTTAGAAGCGTTAGGAGGAAATACCAAAGTGGACACTACTGAGAAAGAAAAAACTGATTAGCAGTTTAGTTTTTATTTCAAAAAATATTGCATCGTTTCATTAAAAAATTTTAAAAATTCAGTTTCACATTCAAATTTCATACTATGCTGCTTTTTCCTTTTCGATTTTTGTATTTCAAGTTCAGGAATAGATTTTTTGCTTAATCGACAGCTTTTACGGATTTTATTTGTGTTAAAATCTAAATGAGTTGGTATGATTGCTTCTAAGCTGGTTGAACCTTGAAGCTTTTTGTCCAATCTAGTCATGTTGCGAGTGTTCATACGGCTTGTTACTTTGGGGCTTACTTTCAAATTTACATTTACTTCAGGGTTTTTAATTGTACTTAGAGGTCTCCTAGGAACTTTAGTTATATAATTTGATACAATAGAGATTTTCGGATCCAGAGTGAGTGAGTTATCACATTGGTTTGATAATAGTTTCTTGGGGGAACTGCATTGACCAGAAATATCACATTGACTTTTTATAACAGGAACTTTGGAAGAGTTTTCACAATTTTCGGACGTAATAATTTCACTAAGTTGACTCTGATCACTTTCTTTGCTTTGATTGTATATCACAAATCGTTTTGTTTTAGATTCTCCCCTCACTCCCTACAGTAGGGAAAGAAAACTTGGTTTCTACAGCCAGGGAGGAGTAGATAAAGAGAGTTATTGTACGTGGGGTAAACTATAGTATTTAACACCGCGATCCGAAACTGAGAGAGAGAGGGGGTTAATTTGATTCCTTTTTGTCACGTAGATTACGGTTTGCTTATTCAGATTTATTTGGGCCCTCTCTCCAATACTGAGTGTATTAATTTTAAAAAGTCATAGTACTGATTGAGCAACAGTCAAAGGATTCGTAGTTTGAAATCTGACGCCTCAAGTGGTCGAGTGATAAACGATAACCAATTTTTCCTTTCCTCTAGATGTGGGAATTAGGATTTACACTTATCAGTCCAATAAGCCCGAACAATACCTCTCCTTTTCCACTTCTTCCCGATACAGCAAACGCGGATGGTTTAGCGGTAGCGTGCTTTTACTCTTGTACCTAAAATCGTGACGGGCAGATCGTACGCCGCAAGGTTTCTTGTAAATACTTTGAAAATCGCGGGTTGAACTACGACAGTTAACTTGACGAGCTTCATAACAATATCGCTACCAGCAGAGTTTCTCTCAATGGGTTCTTTAATTATCTCGCTTATTAGATTGAGCTGATGAAACTGAAGGACAAGAGAATGAAAATTATGAGTGAAATCTTGAATGGAATCCGTGTCCTGAAGTTGTACGCCTGGGAGAGATCATTCCACAGAATCGTTCTTGAAATCAGGAAAAAAGAAATTGCACTATTGAAGAAGCACGGCCTCTTCAAAGGAATAAACATATTTATAACTGCCCTCATAACGGTTTTGGTACGAATTAGAAAAAATTTACAAAAAGTGGATTATTAATATCAACAAAAGTAATATAAGAAACCTCCCTTCGGGAGGAAAGTATACAAAGGCGAATTTTTCCCGATACATCCTCCTACCGCGAATGTCTCCGCGCACTTATACAGCCGTAAACAAAGTTTAAAAAATAGGGCCGCGCCGCGTAGAGCGTAGGAATACAATCTCTGATCTCGCGATTGCGTCGGCTGCTTAAGTTAAGTCAATTTCACAGACTCATTTTAATTTTAAACTTTTCCAATGAAATAATTCATGCAGCATTTTTTAGATTTTGATGACAATCAATCATTAGTAAGCAGGCAGTGACTCGATTATAGGATTTTAATAGATCTTTGCATAAAATTTGAATTAAACCCTTACCTTGCCAAGGTATATGACTATTAACTAACACTATACATAGATAGATTTTAAAATGGTGTTATTATCTATCTCGAAATTTTGTTCCTGTATTCATAATTTTCATCTTCTACTTGGCTTCACAACAAACTAGATTTTCGTTCCGAAATTACCGTATGTGAATATTTATTAGCAAAATCAGGAATCTTCTATTTCTTTACGACAGACGGCTAAGCAGACTACACTAGTTTGAAGCGCTTTTTGCTCTTTCCCTTTCGAACGACCATATCAAAGAACTATCTAACGTACCTTGTCCATGAGCAATAGTGTCTGAATATGGTATTTGGCGGTTCGAGGATGTCTCGCGTGTTTTAACGTTATGCCTATGGCGCCTTGTATACTTCCCTCCCGTAGGGAGGTTTCTTATATTATTTCTGATATCAATGACAGCATAAGTTTATAAGATATGTTCCTTGAGTATACCTCGTAATACTTGAGACTTACTGAGAGCTAGTTCGAGAAGGACGCCAAAATTGACTACACTCGCTTTTGCAGTTCGTCTTCCTATTTAGTGACCAGTAACCAGTGACAAACGTTTGGAATATATCTTACGAACTAATGATGACAGGGGGACTTAGAGGTGTAACGATTTCAGCTCCGTAATAGTTTCTTATCCAAGCGTTCTTGCATGGGTAAAAAAGGCATAATCGCTGAAAAGGCTTTCGCCAGCTCAAGAAAGGCGATAATGCCACATTCCGGCAATGGAATATGAACACAGGGTGAACCTGGTTTTACTCTTGGTTGCCATATCTTTCTATTTAACTATATATTTTCAGGGCTAACATAATATTTTACCTTCATACTGCGTTTAAGTTCTTACAGATATTTTCTAAATATCCAGATTACGACACCGTGTTTCGCTATGTACGTATTAATTGATGACGATAACGTTCTCACCGCGAGGAAAGCATTCGTCTCGTTTCAGTTGGTTCGATTATTAGGGACGTCAATGCTGACGTTTCCGGATTTAATAAATACCCTAGTTTTGGTAAGAACGCATTGAAGGGAGGGTCAAAAGAAAAATTTACTATACGCTTCTTCTACTAAATGCATTATCTGTTTTCCGATTATCAAATATTCGAAAGTTTGTTTTATTTGAAGTTTCTAGGTAAAAAAAATTGAATATTATCCAACGTACTATACATGATATAACAAAACGTTTTGGTTTCCCAGCTCTCTTAGATCAGACTTGAAACTGTCTTTCACGCATACTTGTATTGTGGTTGCCAACTTGGCACCTTTTTTAACGTAGCAGACAATGCATTGAGTTGATGAGCTCTATCTTAGGCTGCGTTCAGCAGAGCTCACCAAGCAAAACAGCGGATTTTAGAAAACTTTTACCGGTTAGCTATGTAGTCATAATGACGTCAGCTTTGCTGAACACTTTTCCCCAGTCATCGGTGTTTTAAAAATGACGGTAACGCAATAAAGCGTGTTAGGTATCAAGGCCTAACAAATCTTGTATGAAAACATATTGATATAAATAAGAAGAATTTTGATAATTAAAATTAGAAAGACTAACATATCTCTTAAAATTCTCACGTGATCAACTGGTTTCACGGCAATGAAATAGGTAGTCCCATCACAATCAGCAAAAGCTATTTATAATAATTTCACCATTTTTTCACCGAGCTGAGAAGTACGCGTTTTACGTCACGCTATCCAAAAACCGACTATTTTCTTAAGGACCGCGTTCAGCAGCGTGGCGTCAAAATCCAAAAACAAAAACCCGTTCAGTAGCACCAGAAGTCCATTAAATTAGCCTAGGAAGTAAACAATTACAATAGCTGGCATAGCGTACGTCTCTGATGGGGAAAGAACTCCTTCTAACTCCATGGATAGGGGCCTAAGTTTTCCCCCTTTCCTAACGCTGTTAGAATTCTCGAGGAATTTCTCTTGGAAGTCTTTCTTGACGTGAGCGGGGCGTGACTTCTTCAGCACATGAACGCTGGATCTCTAAAGGGTAGATTGTTTGCATTATTAAAAATTAAAAAAGGAACGGGCACGGTCGTTAAATATTTTTTTAAATAGGTTTATGAAGAGTCATAAAAAACTGAATGACCTTGACTGTTCCAAAATCCACCTCCCCCAACCCTGTTCATTTTCAGCCAATAGTTTTTTCTCTCTCAATAGGGAAAATTTTGGCGTACGAGTCGCACCTAAACCGGAGATCTGAGAAAAATTATCGCGAGGTGGCGAATGTGTCGCCCTTCTTCAGTATTACTACACAAGAGAGGGGAGTCCTAAACCCCGCTTTTGGTTACTTCCTAGGCTAATTTAATGGACTTTTGGTAGCACTGAGCTCTGTTAAACGCGATTGTATACCAAAATCCCCCCATTTAACCCAATGCGACAAAATCCCCCAATGTAAGACAAAATCCCCCCAAATCATTATAACAAGACAAAATTCCCCCAAATCATTATAAGAAGACAAAATCCCCCAACGAAAAAGTAGTTTGTTTTATTTCACATTTCACATTTTTTGGCGACACAGCTTAGAAAATTTTCCAAACTTACAAGCCCTTTATCATATTTCACGGACATATTTTTTAGAATTTTTTGCTTTTCGAAATATTTTTTACAATTTTTGGCTTTAATTTCAACGCCATTTTGTTCGTCATGTAACAGACCCAAGGCAATAGCAACGTCCAAGCGTAAACCCTCAATAAAAGACCAAAATTATATTGAACTGGAAGAAGACATACTGTGTGGTTTTGCATTAAATATATTTTTAATTAATAGGAAAATCTTTTGGAAAAGGTGGCAGCTAATTAATAGGAGAATATTTTAGAAAAGGTGGCAGCTAATTAGTAGGAGAATGTTTTGGAAAAGGTTGCAGCTAATTAATAGGAGAGTACTTTGGAAAAGGTGGCAGCTAATTAATAGGAGAGTACTTTGGAAAAGGTGGCAGCTAATTAATAGGAGAATGTTTTGGAAAAGGTGTTAGCTAATTAAAAGGAGAATATTTTGGAAAAGGTGGCAGCTAATTAATAGGAGAATATTTTGGAAAATGTGGCAGCTAATTAATAGGAAAATCTTTTGGAACCAAACCTAACCAAACCTAATTGTTAAATATAATTTGGAGGGATTTTGTCGATTAAATATGATTTGGGGGGATTTTGTCCATTAAATATGATTTTGGGGGGATTTTGTCCATCAAGTACGAATTTTGGGGGGATTTTGTCCATCTAGTAGGAGTTTTGGGGGGATTTTGTCCGTTACTTATGATTTGGGGGGATTTTGTCCGGGGGGATTTTGGGTCACACCCATAAATAGGAATAGTCGTAGCTCTAGCGCTTTATTCCGAGTGCTGCGTTTTGAAATATTACGTCATAAAATGGGGTTGGAAATTTGAGAAACGGGGATAGCCTGACACTTTCCACCTGCTTGACCGAGGCTTTTACTTTCAATACTATGACATTATGTATCATTGTATTATCATCATATACTGCTGTAAAAGAAAGTTTTGAAATTATTGCTGGCGAAATTAAATAACGGCAACTTATGCCATGTTAAAACATTTGGTACAAAACATTTTCCCATGAAATGAGCATTGTTTATAGTAAAAGATGCGTACAGGATTGTTACGTTGACCTTCGCTTTTGTTAAAACGTCTCAAAATAACACAAAACCACTAACTAGTTTTCTATAGGCTCATGTCTCGGTAAGAAGAATTGCAATCATGTTGTGTCAGGGAGAAACCAAGCATTACGTGGAGCAGATGGCTAGCAACGCCCAATATGGTGTGTCAAATTATTATTATGGCTCGTCCTTCACAAGCAGATGAACTTAAGCTTGAAATTAATTGTGGTTAAGAGTGAACCGCGAACTTGAGCATGGAAAAGAGACAATTGAAAGAACTTTTTAAGCATAATAATAAAGTATAGAAAAAAAACCCGCAAAGACTCAATTAGCTCCTTTAATAATCTTATTTCTAAAAAAATCCAAAACACATATCATAAGTTTATAAGATATGTTCCATAAGTGTGTCACTCGTTAATGAGAGCTTGTCATGAAGTGACGTAGGTGAAACGTCATAGATTCTCGTAAAGCGACGCCTGGTGAGGCGCTGTCAAAGGCTTAGTACAGACTAAATAGGAGGATGTACTGCAAAACCGAGTGTAATCAATTCTCGCGTCGTTCTTGAACTAGCTCTCATTAAGCCTCTAGCATTACGAAGTATAGGTAGTGGCATACTCATGGAACATATCTTATAAACTTATGACATATCGTATTTATAGAGAATTGTAAGACCTGGCGTTATTTTAGATTATATCCAGATATTTTTACTCTAGCTTCTCACAATTGGTCATATTTTACCAGCGTTAACATAATTTTTTCTATGAAAATTCTAGCAATTGAGATTAAGAACGGAACGTTTAAATGGAACCTGGAAGAGACGACAGCGGAGTCTCTTCAGGACATCAATTTGAAAGTGTCTCATGGTTCTTTGGTGGCAGTGGTGGGTCCGGTGGATTGTGGCAAGTCCTCTCTCTTGTCCGCTCTTCTTTCGGAGATGCAGAAGATAAAGGGGGAGGTGAGAGTGGCCGGGAGAGTTGGATACGTCACTCAACAACCCTGGATCCAGAACACCTCACTCAGACAGAATATACTCTTCGTCGACGATATGGACCTGGAAAGATACGACAACGTCATCCGCGCATGCGCCCTACAACCAGACCTCGACCAACTACCCGCTGACGACGAAACGGAGATTGGAGAAAGAGTATGTATCATTGAAACGCAAATTTTTTAAGAAAAAAACTGAATTATGAAGAAATTTTCATTTTCGAAGTAGTAATGTACAAGAGCGCCTTAAAAGTTAGGGAAAGCATATTCATTCTCCTGCGCGGAGGGGAATGAATATGCATTATTTAATTTGATATTGAAAGTTGGATACGCTAAGAATCATGAGTGGTGTGTCACTTCCACGCACATAACATGGAAGAGTGGCCCTACGTCTTACGCAAAAGGTCTGTTTCTCGGGTTAATCTAGAAATATACTGAAAATATATATATACGGCGCTGTACTCGAAAAACCTGGCGTAACGACGTTATATTCATAATTTCATAGATGGTTGCTTTCTTCAGTAAAGTGTTAGTATATTAATTATACGTAGGGTATCAATTTGAGTGGTGGTCAGAAGCAAAGGGTCAACGTGGCAAGAGCAATTTACCGCAATGACGATGTTTATCTCTTCGATGACCCGTTGGGGGCGGTTGACTCGCACGTGGCCAAACATCTCTTTAACGAAGTCATCGGACCAAAGGGATTACTGCGAAATAAAGTAATTAACGCTATTCTCATATTTTCTATGTAAGTGCTTAACATCCAATAATCTAAATGAGATGTCGACGTGCCCTTTCGTTTAAATTCCGATTGTACTTGATTATGGCGGCCCAGAAAGTAGTCAGTGTCTTTACTGTCAAATACATACGTAATTATTTAAGCTACGTAGTTTTTGATTCAAATCCTCGCAACTTCAGTAATAGCGGCTCAAAAAGAGTTCAAAATGTATTGATGCTGTAATTCTCTATAGTTAACGCAAATAAAACCTTTGTGTCGCCAGTAGCGGCGTCAGTGGTGGGCGACACAGGCTATAACCTACTTTTCGTTTCACTTTGAGGGCCTATAAAAGCCATTAGTGGCCGAGTAAGGCCCTGCAAGGGCCTTTTAATATAAAATAGTTGCGCTAGACCACGAACCTTGAGAAGGGAAATTATTAAAACCATTTGTTTTTTACAGTAACGTTAGGGGCCCAGTAAGGGCCTCTTAAAGTAAAATAAATAAAGAGTACGAGTAGTGTCAGCCTAACCTCTTTAATGTCACTGTTTATTCCTCGCTTGCATTAGCGAGGATGAATCGGACCCCCCCCACCCCCTCGGATTGAAATGGTTTCGTTTCTTTCGCTAATATCTGAAATCTTAATCCCAATCTCGATAAGACTAAGGTTTTCGTGTAGCAATGTCGAAACCTATAAAGTGAGCCCCATTAACTAAGTATTATGGAAAATGTTTGAAGCATATAGAAAATCACATCTGACATTAAAGTTCTGAAGCTCCGTCAGGGGCTAACGGAAGAGAGCTTTTGAATTACAAGCTGACAAAAATATCTGAGTGGAACGCCATAACACTAAAGAAAAAAGATTATCTTTTAAAATTTATCAAATTAGATTTGTAAATTAAGACAAGTCATAGTGCGTTAGGGGGGTTAAAAATGGGACGTGGTTTTAGGGGAGTTGGTCTGAAAAAACGTGACCATGCTTTCTTTTTCGTGAAGTAGTTTATATGGCCTTTATAAAATTTGTGGCTTTAAAAACTTTCGTTGTCATCGTAATT